>VWYH01008816.1:56710-138916 GCA_013399365.1 Pampusana beccarii | reverse complement strand
GGGTCGGGCTCTGCTCCCCAGGAACAAGCGCCAGGAGCAGAGGAAACGGCCTCAAGTTGTGCCAGGGGAGGTTGAGGTTGGATCTGGGAACAATTTCTTCCCCAAAGGGCTGTGGGGCATTGGAACAGGCTGCCCAGGGCAGTGGTGGAGTCACCATCCCTGGAGGGGTTGAACAGATGGAGATGAGGTTCTCAGGACATGGGGCAGTGCCAGGGCTGTGTAACGGTTGGACTCAACGATCTTAAAGGTCTTTCCCAATGTAAACATTTCTATGATTCTATGACACAGAGGAACGTGCTGAATGAAGGAGCAGATATATAAGTAGTTGATAGTATGGTTTCTCAGTGGAAAGGGCAGATCTCACTGGGCAATTACACGATAGAACTTACAGAAAAAGGTCTGTTCTGGGTACTAGATATTAACAATGCAATGGAACTGGAAAAACTAATGGAATACATGTGTGCATGTGCATTTTTTTTAATTATTTTCAGGTTTCTCTTTGTATTTTTCCATTTAGCTGGAAGTTATTTATCTATTTTAATACAATCTTCTCTTGATTAGTGCTGCAAGGATAAGCTGGTGTTTGCAACACCTCTGATTTTGTATGTGCGATGGTCTATTGCGAGAAGGTTGGACGATGACACGATTAAGCATTTAGGTCTCCATTCATTTACGCTATTAAGGAGAGACTTTTTTTCAGTCTAGCTAAGGAATATTGGTTGGTCTGCACTTGAGAAGAGATGACAGCTTACTGATTAGAATTGTTTTAAAAAAATTCCATTTCGCTGAACAGGTGACCTGCACTTATTAAACATTTCTCTGTTGATTGGAGAAATGGCCATGATCATTTAACCATGATTATACAGAGCTATTTCCAACACTTTATTTTCCACATCTGGTGCTTATAATGGCTAAGATAAATTAAGGAAGACTATTACCAAGACAAGCTGGACAGATTGAGCAAATAACTGTATACGCCAATGAGTCCAAATACTTTAGACTGAATAACACACAACATGTTTGCAATATAATACTCAAGCGTGGGAGGGAAGAATTGATTTTTGAGAGAGGACATGAAGGAAATAACATACATAGACTTGCATTGTGAACACTCTTTCAGAAGTTTGCTAGTATATGTCATCAAAAAGTATCAATACTGGTGGAGAAATCTTAAAAAATCACAGAAATAGTATTCTTTTATTATGTGCATTCTTACAGACATGCAGGTATATAGAAAGGTAACTCTGTTAAGTAAAATGTGAGTAGCCTGAAAGTCCACTTGCAACTTAGACAATATACTATTGAATGCTAGAGAGTTTGACTCAAATCATGCTATTGATGCTATTTTAGTGCTGAGTGCTAAATATTAGCTATACACACAAGCATTCATTAGTGGGTTTTTTTCTCACCTGCTCTATTTTACATTATCGAAGCATTAACGCTACAATTGATAACAACTGAGTGGACCAGAAAGTCTTATCCCAAGGGTCAGCAGCTTTTTGTTGCACGTTGTCTTACCTATGAAATTTTCGACTTCATCACATCTGGGACCTGGACAAGAGATATTTTTTATTCCTCCTCAGTATTCATTTTCTGAAATAACAATCTGAACGCTACCACTAAAATACCCGGTGCAGCACCACAGCTGTTTGCAAACTGCTTCACATTTTAAGTAGTCACAATGAAAACTTTCCAAGAGCAGGGTCAGCACCTGGAAAAATCAAACAATAACAATATATGCACGGTTTTCCAGGAATTAGCATCTATTTCTAATTCTGAATGTGTTCTTTTTTGGGTCTTTCCTGTCCGGAATGAAGCTCTTAAAAAGGTACCATTCCTCATAGCCCTATTTAATATTTAATATTGGCTGATGAACTACGGCTTTTTGAGAGGCTGGGAATGAAGCTGTATAGTCCAAAGGAGGACGTACCACCTGGAAGTGACAGTTATTAAATCACATTCAATTGCTTCTTTATACCACTCCAATGAAAAACCTTACTGTACTTTTTCACCATCCCAAAGTAGACTTGAATTAGAGATAAGCTAAGTTCTTTGAAATATAATAGAAAATGTATAAGCATAGGGGGAAAAGGTAGCACAGTTTGGTTGGCTGATGTCTTTCTGAAAAGTGTAACTTGTATATGCGTGGAAAATCTTACCTTGTATTTTTACCTTGTACATTCTTCCCCATCTTGAGAATATGAATCAAACATCTTAATGAGGGTCACTCATCTAAACCCAGCAAAGGAGCTGGAAGATGAAAATGTGTTGCAGACGAAACAACCCAATAGCCAAAGTAACCAGCCACTCTTGTAGTGTCTGGGAAAAATCACATGAAATTGCTTTAAAAGAGATGTTATTCCTCTATACGTTCCAGGGGCTGAGATCTATGTATTTGTCATCAATTAGTGGCAATATTTTTTGCAAGTGGTGGGAGATGGAATTTCTGTGACTTCATTTTAACAAATGATGCATTTAAGAAATCAAGATGAAGATGTCAAGATTTTGTTTTTACAACAATAATGATAAATATGGTTGTTATTTAAAAATAGTACAGAAACACAGGTTCCTTATTTTACCACTTTCATTTTACAAATTATGGGTCTAGTCTCATATATATTTCCATGTCACAGAAAACATTGATCAAAGCTCTCTTTTCTCAGGACGTACAACAGCCAAACAAGAAATATCCTCAAAGTGGGAACTGATTCATATCCAAACTTGCCACTGAAGAAAAAAATTAATGCTGGCATGACTGATTTTTAAGGCCAGAACTTAGGAGAGGGGAGAGAATTATTAAAATCAAAGATTGAAAATTGTTTTTTGAGAAATGTTCAGGTTTCCAACAGCATAGCTTACTCTGCCAGAGAAAACATCATTGGGAAAAAAGCTCTAAACGGAGAGCAAGTGATCATCCCGAACTGCCTGTCATCTCATCTCTTATTTGAACATACAGTGAGGGAAAGAATAACATGTTAGAGCCACATAGTTATGTTATTAGTGTCCTAGTGGTACCTGTCTGTCAGGAGCTATCCTAGAAAACCGGCATTTTAAAAGAAATAGCAAGGCAGGTCAAAGAGAAAGGTGCAGCACAGAGATGTTGGTTATTTCCCAGAGACTTATTATTGAGTAAAAAGAAAGTAAATATTCTGAATTTGAATTTCTGCCAGCAACCATAGGAGATAAATACTGCTTGGACACCAAAGGTTTTCCAGCTAGGAAAAACGATGCCGTGTAATAATTCCTTTGAGCTGCTGGTTATAACCTCCAAGGATGTCCTCAAAGCCCAGCTGGAGGGATGCGCTGAACCTTCAGATAGCAAGTCCAGTCACTAGATGGCAGAATCTTCTAATTAGTTAAGCGTGATTTGTTCTTTAACCACCTCTGGGAGCAAACCTGCTTCTCAGGTTTAAGAGTAGTGCATAAGTCATTCTGATCTTCATTTCTGCAGTAGACTACAAATCTTTGCTACTCAATCCAGATTTTATCCTTTGGTAGTTTTTCACAGCTATCCCTCTGAGGGAGGAAAAATAGCTTATGTTATGTAAATTACTTTCAAGCAAGCACATAGTGCTACACTAGTCATTTTGGTTCACATTTTTAAATGCCTCAGCAGGGTTCAGAAGTCATGTTTTAAGTCTTTGTAAAAATCTGCCTACAATTCACACTCAAATTTGATTGTTAGTATTTGACCTAGTGTCTTACAGCACTCATGTAATTCTGAGATGGGCAATGAGGGAACCTGACAAAATTTTGAAATCTGTAAGAGAAATACTCTCCCTCTGCTCTGCCCTGGGGAGGCCCCATCTGAGTTCTGGGTCCAGTTCTAGTCTCCCTGGTTTAAGAAGGACAAGGAATTACTGGAGAGAGTCCAGTGGAGGGACACAAAGATGCTGAGGGGTCTGGAGCATCTTTGTGATGAGGAGACACTGAGAGAGCTGGGGCTGTGGAGCTGGAGAAGAGAAGCTGAGAGGGATCTGCTCAGTGGATCAATAGCTCAGGGTGGGTGTCAGAGGATGGACCAGACTCTGTTCAGTGGTGCCCAACGCCAGGGTGAGGGGCAACGGGCACAGACTGAAACACAGGAGGGTCTGGGCCACCTGGGCACACACTGGCTCGTGTTCAGTCGCTGTCACCACCCCCCCCATAGGGCGTTTTCCAGCGGGCACTTTCCAGCCGCTCTTCCCCAGCCTGCAGCGTTCATGGGGTTGTTGTGACCCAAGTGCAGGACCTGGCACTTGGCCTTGGTGAACCTCAGACAGTTGGCCTCAGCCCATTTTTTTACTTTACCCATTTACTTTACCCATTTACTTTACCCATCACGGATACACCATCCAGGCCATGAGCTGCAGCTTCTCCAGGAGATGCTGTGGGATACAGTGTCAAAGGCTTTACTGAAATCTAAGTACACAACACCCACAGCCTTTCCCTCGTCTACTGGGTTGGTCACCTTGTCATAGAAGGAGATCAGGTTGGTCAAACAGGACCTGCCTTTCATAACCCATGGTGACTGGGCCTGATCATACGGTTGTCTTGTAAGTGTTGTGTGATGTTGCATCCTTGTCTGTGGGGAAATACCACTACTCCGAATTGTAGAGTCCTTCTTGCAATGTGCCAACATCACACCAGAGGAACAGAAACTTAAACTTGAATTTCCCTAGTGCAGCCAGTTGAGTGGATGTTTGCTGTTCTCCATCCATTTTGACCATGGAAGAAGTACGTGAACTTAAAAATTGTTTAGAGGGTTACATAGCATTATATCAGATCTTTACGTAGATTACTCTTAAAAGACAAGGCCCAGAACTAATATGTGCATTCAAAAGATCCTCAGTTGGAAGCAAAAGCAGAGGAGATGCACTTAGCTAGAAGGAAAGGTGATGGCACCAAGGAATAATAACTCCAACAACTAAGGAGACAAAAGGGAACAAAAAATAACTGGTGAAAAAGCCCTAAATAATTGCTGCAGAAATTTCAGTAGAGTTCTCTCTGGCGCAGGCAAGTATTTCCAAATGCAGCAGCAGATCTATTGACTCCATTTATTCAATTTTTTATAAATGTCGCAGCAGCGTTTACAATGCAATGAGCTTTTTTACATCATGGTTGCAATATTTATCAAGGTGCTATGAAATGTGTCGCTTAGAAGTCCCACAGGTCTTTTGCATCTCATCTAGATATGACCTTTCTAAGCAGTTGAGTAACAGGTTGTTGAAGAACATCTAACATGGGTGAAATAATGGCATTTATAGTTATGGATAATACTAATTACTTAAAATTGGTTTGCTACACGCTAGAATTTCTCTGTTTGAATGTAAACGAGCTCTAGATGTACTTTGGGACACTAAAGACAAAGCTGCCAGTTACAGAGTTGTTCATCTAGCGCTTACTGCTACTAACAAAAGGCAGTTTCTTTCCCTCTCTCACTTTCTCCACTGTCAGCAATCATCTGATGCTCTGCACAACCAGCACAACTTGCTAGACTGTTAAAAAAAAGCCAAAAATAACAATACTGACCTGGCAAAATTAAATCATTGGGTTGGCAAACTGAATCAGCTCCAAAGAAAAGGTCAGAAAGGGAGGTCGCAGCCAAGAGGCAAAGGGAAAGGTGAAAGGACAATCCATTCTGGAGTGGGAATTTGCTAGATTAGCCCAAGCGCATTTTCACTGAAAATTCTATTTTATACGAGTCAGTGAAAGAGACCCCAGACTCTGATTATACATGAATTCACAATTCCTGAATGTCTAAGTAGCATACTGCTGCTGAAAACTTTCTGGAAGACCCAAGTGACAAAAAAAACCCCCAGTATTTTGATATTTGCATAGGTCAAGATGATCAGGCTTGAGAAATGTTTGACGAGAGCAGTCAGAATTGCAAGAGGCTGTTGGGTTTCTTCTCCTTCCTTCCTTGCGGGGGTCGGGCTCTGCTCCCCAGGAACAAGTGCCAGGAGCAGAGGAAACGGCCTCAAGTTGCGCCAGGGGAGGTTGGGGTTGGATCTGGGAACAATTTCTTCCCCAAAGGGCTGTGGGGCATTGGAACAGGCTGCCCAGGGCAGTGGTGGAGTCACCATCCCTGGAGGGGTTGGACAGACGGAGATGAGGTTCTCAGGACATGGGGCAGTGCCAGGGGTGGGTTATGGGTGGACTCAATGATCCTGATGGTCTCTTCCAACTGAAATGATTCTGTGATTCTATGACTCTATGTTTTTATCCCTCCAGAAAGAGAGATCTCAACTATTCCTGACACCACTTATTTTGTATTTCTTTTGGCAATTCAACTCTTGTTTCTTGGGTAGCACATCCTGTGTATTTCCAGTCCCTTTTACTTCTCTGGTTCTTTATCTTGCAACTGTTTGTTTTCTGGATGCCTCTTGTGGGCACCTACACACATCTTTGCTCCTTTGCTTGTCAGATTAGTTATGTAACTGTTTGAAATATTTATACGTTGTGTCTGACTATGCCAAAACATTTACAAAATACTTGTATACTGTTAATGGTTATACTGCTATAGTACACTAAGATTTGGCTTCAAGGCAAAGTAATATTAATTATAACCTGATTGATGAACTTCTAATTTGTACATGGCCTCTGCTTTGGCTACAAGCAGCATAATATTTGAAAATTATTGCATAGAAGCCCATCAGAGCAGGGGAATTCCTCATTATTCCAAAAAGAAATATGAATATTCACAAAATTTTCTTAAAAGGTATCTCGTGCTTGCTCAGATCCCTGTGTTTTGGCTGATATCATTAGCTACAGGATAGAGATCTGCAAACTTTGGTTACTGTAATTATGCAGATATACTCTGAATCACTGTAGTGGATAGATTTTGTTATCGTAGATATTCCATTGTGAAACTCAAGCTGTGTGAACATAGAGAATTGGATATCAGGGCATAATATTACAGATATCAAATAATATTAGGTTTTGGATAATATAAAACTCCAGCTCTGCTACCTTTATTGACTGAAATGTTGTGAGGTCTCATTACATTTATCACCAGTTTTCAAATCTGGTGTTTTATTCTGAAGGCATCAAATGCTAAGTTTGATGATCACATGGAAGACTCGTATCTCTTGAAAATAAAGATAAGAATGTCAAACATTCACGGTTCTGAAACCAAACCTGGAAGGAAATAAAAATCTCCAAACCTCCCTAAATCTTATTTTGGTTCCTTTAGTACCTCAAACTGGCCATGGAAGTGTGATGGGTTCCCATGTGTCATCCTCAGTTCTCTTGTTTGGTCTTCGAATCACAACAAAAGCAAATGCAAGGGGGAAAGTCTCCATCAGCACAGAGGTTCTCCCTCTCTTTACTTTGCCTTGGACATTTTTTCAGATAACAGTTATGAGAATTATATGTCTTATGGATTTGCTCACCATGAGAAGCATAAAGTACCTCAGGCAATGCCTCGGTTCTTCAGAGATTACTTTAGTGAAGACCTTACATCAATAGAAGGCGTTGCCTTTGCACATGCATCTTCTACTCCAACATTAATTAGATTAAAAGGATAAATCACACTTATTTGATGCTGTTCAGAGCAGCAGAACTATCAATGCGAGGATCAGTAAAGCTCTGTGGATCAATGTGGATTGTGGAACAAAACCTATCCAAAAGCATCATGCAGATATATGAGACCTTGGCTACATCTGTCCATCAATCCAGCCATTGCTTCCAGAGAACTAACAGATTAACTTGCCTATTTATCAGTTTCCATACTTAGGATATTTACAGCACATTTGCAGAGCAGAAGGTGTCAGAAAATGCACTGACAGCTGCTAATGGGCTTTGAATATGGAGAACATCAAGGAGATCAGCCTGGTTATGTGATTAGCAAGGTTATGGATGGCATATGCTGACAGTTTCATATAGAAAGTAATGAACGTGAAAACACAAGAACCTCCCAGGGAAACACATCCCTGTGCTTCCGATAGCACATTTACCTTAAATAAAACCCCCAGGTCATCAGGGGAATGCATTCTTCACAACAATGACCACAGGTCTTCTTCTAAAACAATGTTATTTGAACAATATTTAAACATTTCCCCCTATCAAATATTTCTGTGTTAACTTTAGCCTGAACTTGCAGAAAATAAAAAAAAAACACAACAAAACCAACATTTTAATGATTGAATACTTAATATGCTAAAATTTGTTAAATTAGCATTTATCATTTCTCATTGTAGAGAAGACACCAAGTAAACTGGATATCACAAAGCAGAAAGCAAATATGAAAAATTAAGACTATCGCAGCCCAAAGTTATAGCACTGAGAAATGCAAGTTTCCAAACTCAGACACAAACAAAATTGAAATATGACATTACTATTACTCAGCTATGCTGGCAGACTAAGCCTGGGTGTGCTTATTTAGTTTAAAGAGCTGGTAGGAGAGCTTTGAAAATGTATGCAAGGAAATATTGGGACATCAATTCAATTATAGTTCGTGATAGAGGTACAGGCTTGCGCTGGCCACCATGAACATCTCAACATTGCTAAAAATTGAGATTGAGGGGTTAATGGGATCTGCAGACAGAACAAACTTTCATTTTCTTCTTATAGGGCAGACAAAAGGATGAGATGAAGGTTTGTCCCATCTTCCAAAAAAAAGGCGTCTTCTTCATGGATTTATATCAGTCATTTTAAAAACATCACTTATGGGAAATAAGGCAAGAATGAAAGGATCCAAAATGTATATGCAAATTTATTGTAACGTCTGAAACCTGTTATTGCCTCCTGAACTATTGAAATTACAGGCAATGAGAAAAAGAAACAAACAAACCCAGCAAGAAAAACAGTGTCTGTTTCAAAAAATGAGGGTGGAATAAACTGAACAGCCCCCTGCAGTCAGTTCGTTACAATATGGTGATTACTTCTGTGGCTGAGCAGTTTGAGATTAGGGATACAGAAAAGTGCTTTTTCAGAGAACAGGAGACACGTGAATTTACCTGCACCGCCGACGCAAAACAGGAGCAAATCTCCCCATGGCCACAGGATTCAAAGCCCTCTGTGATTAGAAGGCACAAGAGCTCTGCTGGGAGTGGAAGTTGTGGGAGACGTGTGTAAGTGACCTCAGTGATGTGTAAGTTGTGTGTAAGAAACCATATGGACATGTAAGTTGTGTGTGACTGTAGAGATGTGTAAGTTGCGTGTCAGTAACCATACAGATGTGTAAGTTGTGTATCAGTAACTGTACAGACATGTAAGTTGTGTGTACAGATGTGTAGGTTGTGTGTAAGAAACTGTGCAGACATATAAGTTGTGTGTCAGCAACTGCACAAACATGTCAGTAACCACACAGATGTGTAAGTTGTGTGTAAGTTGTGTGTAAGTGACTGCATCAGGGACTGCATGGGGCAGATTGGGGCACAGATGCCATTTCTGGGCTGGGGAAGGGTCTTTTTTAGCCACAGCACCCAGAGAAAACACATCCCGCTGGTGTGAGGAGAACAAAAATCAGAAATGCAGCAGAGGTGCTGCCAGCGATACTCCGGGAGAACTGGGAGCGTGAGCTCTGCCACCGCGACAGATGATTCCCTTGCGCTTTCAGGCAAAATAACAAAATATTTTGTCAGCTGAGGTTCACATAAACATATTGCTAGCTGTACACAAAGACACGGGGTCTGGCTTAATAAACACTGCTGCTCTCATTGGCGGTTTCCAAATACAAAAAAACAAATACCAGCAGCCACTGGAGGGCTCAAACACATCTTAAGAAATATTATCCCAGCCCATGGACAGTGTTTGGCCACAAAGCAAGGATGAGACATAAATATTACACAAGGAGAGTGAATACTTGAGGATCTAAACATCAAGTACAATGAGATGTAATTATGAGGTGACTACTAAGTTGTCCTGAAATTTAATTTGCGTATTTCTCTTTCTGGCTGCCTTTTGCTAAAGAATGCTGGCAGAAGGAGGATCTTGTGTTCCTAATGGTCACCATTATAATGCTCAGTGCTTTATACATAAAGTATTATTTCTTGGAAGACTTGCAGTAAAAATCCTTTCCTTTCTAGGATGGCTAAACCTATGTGTTGGGTGCACCCCCAGTCAAACCAGAGCAGCCTGTTCAGGCTCCACAGGAGGGAAAGGCCGGAGCTGCAGCCGGGCCCAGAACTTTCCTTTTGGGAAACCCCCAAGGAAGCAGAGCAGACACTGAACCCCGATGAGTTGTGGGTGCAGGGGGTGTCATGCAGACCTGTCCTGCTGTGTGCGATTTGACTACAAAAAACCACTTTATTCCATAAATCTGACAGCCTGGGGGAGCTGCTGTGAGCTCTCTGCTGAGTAACCGGCTGTATGGCCATGATCTCTTACTACTCACATCACTGGAGAAACCCAATTCAAGTTTCATATTAATCATTTAACTGAAGGAAATGCACACTAAACATAATGAATCATCTAGAAGTATAAGGCTGTATGATTTTTAACATACTCTCTGCTTCATGTTCCTTGGTAAGCTGGATTTGCTGAAATCTTAAGCTGTACAGTTCTGCTCATATTTACCAAAAGCAAATATGACAAATAGCAACTACACTGAACACCTGTGAGATAAGGTGTAGTTCGCACTGTGCTGGGAAGAATGGAATCGATTGGGGAAAAATAATGATTCCAAGGCCAACGAGAAGACATTACAGACATCTGCAAAATGGGGCCTGTTTTGCACTTCACTGAGAAGAAAAGGATTTATTCAGACAAAACAGCACCTGCAAGGCCATGGGCCATAAACAGTGTGTACAGCTGAACAAAACAAAGGCACACGTGAGATCAGTGAAAAGGATCCAAAGAGGAGCAAGAAGCCCCCAAAGTGAAATGTTGCTGTTGGGCTGAATCACAGTGTGAATGGGCTGTAGATACAAAAGTCTGTGGTTTCTGTGCTCAGGTTGGGCCTCTGTGCAGGTACCAGCTTGAGCCAGCCCTCCTGCTACTCTACTCCATTACATTTATTTATTTCTGAGACTTTTGTTTCCTGACAGTCTGCCCTGCACACGGTTTCAGGCCTCCCCTGATAGTTTGTGTTCGGAGCTCTAAATACAGACCAGAGAGAACGGTTGTCAGGAGGGAAGGCCTGAAAGTTCCTTTGTGAACTGGAGAGCAGGTCAGCAGCGTTCAGCTTGCACAGAAATAACAGAGTGAACCCGCCACCCAACTCTTTTAAGTCTTTGAGAAATCTAAATATTGTTCTGCAGTGAGCAGACCCTAAATTACCCCTTTGCGACAACCTGTGCAAGTAAAAATAAAGACAACTAGACAGCAATTTTACCATTTTCACATTGCAGCAGGTAAACTCTAGATATCAGGGAAGTGTAATTTCTGCTAAACCAGATCATATCAGATTAGTATTTTATTGTCAGAAAGTTTGGACAAACTCTGTACAAAGAGGAAAAAGTTGATTAACTAGATATTTAATAAACTTATGACACGAAGGAGATATGTCTTACCTAACTGTCAAAATAATATCTCGAGGATTTTTACATTAAAAGATGCGAAAGGTCTTTGCAGATTTTTCTGGGAATTACTGTCACCTCTGGGTTATTAATCATCTTTAAAAAGCAGCACTCCATTTATAAAGCACATCAACAGTATCAGAGAATAATATCATAAACTATGGAGGCTAGCAATATCTTCAGTGTAAAGCTAGATTTATTTGACACTGTGGAAGCTGGAAGGGCCTCATTCAGATGGGAATCCACTATGTCAAAAAAAAAAAATACTTGAATATGCAGCGTGAGAGGGACAAAACTCTCCACGCTGAGTTGAAATTTTAAATGGACTCCAATATAAAAGGATATATAAGATGGAGTGCAATTATCACTATTTTTCAGGTAAGTAAAAGAGACATATTAAGACTCAGAGTACACACAGGTCGTATTTTCAAAAAGGAACAGATTTTGAGCGATCCCAACCTGAACAATTCCTGTTAAAATCTCATGAAGGGTGGCAGAATTGATGGATATCCCGAAACTCGGATCCACTTGGTAAAAATCCATTCCCACACCTGGTTTTACGTACACATTTACTGGTTTGGCTGGGTCAGGCTGGAGCATCCAGCTGAAATAACTGAGCACACAAATAGGTTTTCAAGGACGTCCCTGCCATTGTCAGAAGCACGATGGATGGATTTCCATTTCCCTTTGTCCCGCAGACCACAAACATATTCTAGGTGGCCCATGTCCCCCCACGGCACATTCCCAACACTCTTGGCAACCCAGACAGGTCAGGATTTGCTCAGTGAACTTGTAAAGTGCTTATCCCAAGCCTGTGATTTCTTTTTATTTAATTTTCTTTCTAGTCACGTTCAAACTTCAATCACGAATTTCATCATCAATTGTTAATTATTTTTTATTCATGTACTTCTATAAATACATGTTTATATGTAAAACAGAGATATGAATCTGCATCCATAAGTATGAATTAAAATATTTTATATTTATACATATTGGTAAGCTTTTTAAGAAATAAATATACATATAAAAGAGAGAAAAAGAGATGTTTGAGAGTTTTCCTTTCTATGTGAGGCCCTTGAGGTAATTCTGGGCTGAAGAAGGTGTCAGGGCTTCAGCAGACAAGCAATCCAGGGAGTTCTGGGTCACCTGCAGTACAGCCATGGCAAATAGTGGGGCTGTGTCACTCAGTGTCACCCGTGGGGTCATCACCAGCCTCTGCTTCATTTTCATAGAATCATAGAATCATTTTGGTTGGAAGAGACTATCAGGATCATCAAGTCCAACCATAACCCACCCCTGGCACTGCCCCATGTCCCTCAGAACCTCATCTCCATCTGTTCAACCCCTCCAGGGATGGTGACTCCAGCACTGCCCTGGGCAGCCTGTTCCAATGCCCCACAGCCCTTTGGGGAAGAAATTGTTCCCAGATCCAACCTCAACCTCCCCTGGTGCAACTTGAGGCCGTTTCCTCTGCTCCTGGCACTTGTTCCTGGGGAGCAGAGCCCGACCCCCCTGGCTCCAAGCTCCTTTCAGGCAGTTCAGAGATCAGAAGGTCTCCCCTCAGCTCCTGTTCTCCAGCTGAACCCCCCAGCTCCCTCAGCCGCTCCCATCACACTTGTGCTCCAGCCCCTTCCCCAGTTCCGTTCCCTTCTCTCAACTCGCTCCAGCACCTCAAGGCCTTTCTTGGCATGAGGGGCCCAGAACTGCCCCCAGGATTCGCAGTTTTTCCTCCCCAGTGCCCAGCACAGGTTCGGTCATTGCCCTGGGCCTGCTGGCCACACCAGTGCTGGTCCCAGCCAGGATGCTGTGGCCTCTTGGCCACCTGGGCACACACTGGCTCGTGTTCAGCCGCTGTCACCAACACCCCCAGGGCCTTTTCCACCAGGCACTTTCCAGCCGCTCTTCCCCAGCCTGGAGCGTTCATGGGGTTGTTGTGACCCAAGTGCAGGACCGGGCACTTGCCCTTGGTGAACCTCAGACAATTGGCCTCAGCCCATTGATCCAGTCGGGCCAGATCCCTCTGTATGGCCTTCCCACCCTCCAGCACATCAACACTCCACCCAACCTGGTGTCATCTGCAAACTGACTGAGGGTGCCCTCGATCCCTCATCCGGATCATTGACAAGGAGATTAAACAGAACTGGCCCCAGTACTGAGCCCTGGGGACACCACTTGTTACTAAGCAGTACAGTTATTCTCCTTCTCAGCTTTTCAGTTGTGCCCACAGTCAATAATCAAAGTCAGGAAAAATTAATCAAATAAGATGTGTAACAGACTCCTAAACTTCTTATTCCAATTAGAAACTAATTGGCCAGATACTTTTCTAAAGAGCAAGATCAAAGGTTGAGTACTACATTCATGAAATCCATTCAATTAACACACATAAAGAACCACTGTGTTCCTTCCCACACCAGTCACACACTCACATCCCCCACACCAACTGATCCAAAGAAACAAACAAACAAACAAGAATTTGGCTATAGAAAATAATACAAAGGATTCATCTGGTAGGAAAGTTTCTGAAATCAAACAAAGCAATCAATAGCAAAACGTCAACTGTTCAACAACAAAAGAAGTCATCAAGGAAGGAAAAACTGAAAGACCTTCAGGAATGAGCTTATTTAAATACACTAAATGCCCAGGAATCGCATATTTTTTAGTGCATATCGAAACAAGGGAACCTTGTCCTCCTTACAGTCCATTTGTTCCTGCTCAGTCAGTTGCTGTCCTGCTCACCTGTACAATTTTCCCCAGTGAAGATAACCTTTTATTTCAGTATAAATATGGGCTGCAGGCTGATCCTGGATCTCAATCTCATGATTGGGCTCGGAGGAGAGAGAAAATTGCAGAGGAACTCTCTCCTTTGGACATTTCTGAACCTCATCATCACTAAATTTCTAAATCAAAATTTATGACTTCTAAGCCAATTATCAGTTGAACAAAATATTTCTCCGCTACCTCTTTGCTGTGGAATAGCCTGTTGCTTTTTAATTCCACAAGAAACAAAAAGTGGGATGTAGTTTCCTCGTCCAACACGGGATACTGCATAAATTATTCCTGGTCTCAGTTTTTTCTATAGCAGCACAAGTATAGTATTCTATTTTTATTGTTTTGTTCGTCGTTCTGCTGCAACTGTATTTTTTTGGTGTTTCTCCAAGACGAAAACACACATTTTATGTACATTGTCCCCATAACAAAGTTCCTTCATTTAAAATGTTAGAGCAGCCTTGCATTTGTTTTGAGATAGCAACACAACTATTTTCTGCATCTTTATTCAATGAAAACCAGTGGTTAAATCAACCATAGTTGCACATATGAAAAAAAACCTCATATTTTCAAAACATGCTTCAGTGCATAGCCAAAACTTATCAACAGTATACTAATAGTATCTGATTCTAGATAAAGGTATATTTGAAATTAGCTAAAAATCGTGCCGAGATTAGTATAAATAGTTAAGTTCTTTACCCTGTATTTTGTTGGTCATATATCATGAAGTTCCTGATCGCTACAGGTTTCCATAAATTAAGTTGTAGGATAAGTCCCAGTTTGCTAATTTTCTTGTTTCACTATCAAACTTGAATTGTATCATTTCCTACACAATTTGTATATGAAACATTACCTTGAAGTGTATCACTAAATCAAAGTTGATGCATAATTAAAACAAGTATTAACAACTGCTGCCACATAACTCAAACTATTACATTCTTTCCCAGAAAGAAAATAAAAGTCATGTCATGCGTTGCTTATTCTTGAGAGTGAAAAAATTATTACACCCGTAGTGCTCTCTTCTAATAGGTTTCAGAGCAAATCACTTTATTTTCATCTCAATTTTGTAGTACTATTCAGTGGAAAACGCTGGAAACTGAAGTTCCAAATATATTTCCAATAATAGCCATAGAAATGACTTGAGGCATTTTTGCTAGTCCTGTTCAATGGTGTAGCACTGCTTGGGAGTTTAAATGCGTGTGCCAGATTTTGTTCAGTTTAGAATCAATCTAAAGTGGATAAATAAAATACCAGGGTTCTATCAAAGAAATTGTTCCCGACTTAAGCAAATACCTCGCCTTTTAATTTGAGAACTAAAATAGTAAAAAAAAAAATACGGGAATACCTTTCATCCTCATATCCTGAAACCTTGTACCATTCACTGTATATTAGGTAATTTTTTTGTATTACATCAATTATACAAATACACCACATTAAAAGGAACCTGCTGGCCTGCTGGCCACACCAGTGCTGGTCCCAGCCAGGATGCTGTGGCCTCTTGGCCACCTGGGCACACACTGGCTCGTGTTCAGCCGCTGTCACCAACACCCCCAGGGCCTTTTCCACCAGGCACTTTCCAGCCGCTCTTCCCCAGCCTGCAGCGTTCATGGGGTTGTTGTGACCCAAGTGCAGGACCCGGCACTTGGCCTTGGTGACCCTCAGACAATTGGCCTCAGCCCATCGATCCAGCCGGGCCAGATCCCTCTGAAACCACCAACAGATTTGAACCCATGCACTGCTACGAGTCAACAAATCATTTTCGAGACAAAGTGCTTGACTGAACTGCCACCTTCAGAACAAAGCACTTGATTAAGTGTCCCAGGATGTCTCCAGGGAGGACTTTTGGACAGTCCCAGAAGTTCTCCTGCCAGATCCTGTACTCCAGCAGTGGCTGATAGGCGATTCCTGTATGTATAAATACGTTGATTTACACCCTGGATGAGGAATCCCACAGGCCCAGTGACTTCCCCAGACAGTTCCAGTCATAGAATTCACCACACCAAACAAAAATAGATCATAGTTTTGTCACTTATCAAAGGCCTTTATCTAAGCCCACACATTCCATTCTCTTACTGCACACTGAACAGTATTTAAATTTTATTTTTGGAAGCTGGAACAAAACAATACATGCATTTTATATTGCTAAAAAACTAAGAGTTTCTGAAAAACTAAGAGCATTTCTTCAGTTAAGCCAGGCATTTGAAAACGCTTTAAATAAAAACATCATATCTGATAAATATTCTGATAGCTTCACATTGCAAGAAATATGGTACTGAAAGCATTTTAGATGACTTGAAAATTTATCATATGTTATTCCAGCCAATGCTGAAGATAACTGTAACAGCTTCTCACATTCACCCCCCTTAGAAATGAAACTACATTATATAAGTCAGAGCATGACTCATTCTTTCGAAATTAAATGAGACTTTTACTGATTATTTTCACATTAAAAAAACAGCATTAATCTTCCCTATCTAATATTATTTCTAAAAATATTCTCCTTCAGGTAGCCTACTGATCAAGCTTTTTCCTCAGCACACTACTTAAAACGCAGGACTGAAATGAACAGCATTTTCAGCTACTTCTTAGTAGAGAGAAATTAAAAATTGTGATGATTTGAATATGCAATAACTTATTTTCTTTGTATCTGCATAGCACGGGTGTTTCCTTGCTCATACCTGAGACAATTCTCTGAGTTTAGATTTGGGGAGCATTAATCCTCAACAGCTTGCTTGACTGAAACACGATTCTTTCCGTTTGCCATCCTTGGAAACAAAGCCAGCTTCTCATCTCAAACACACTGACTTAAATTTTAGATATTTATCATCTTTGCATCAGACACCTCCAATTTTTATGTGCTTTGTTGAATTATTGCTCCATTAATATGAGAGGTGAACAAATTTTAATTTCCAGATTTCCAGAAGGATCATTGTTATTGCCACATCCCATGGGACTATAACAAAGGGCATTTTCTTTGTTAAAAGGGTTTCGTGATAACAAGAAACTATTGAGAGAATCAATCCTTACACAGATAATTTAAATACAGACAGTGGAAAAATAAGAAAGACATCTTGAGAGCAAGAGCACACATGCTGAGCTACACGTTTGGAACAAATTTCATAGAATTCGATAGAGTTTCCATTCGGCATTTTCAGGATTCTGTAAAAGACTGTATCTTAATAACTATGGATCATTTTCCTTAGGACAGACATCTTCTCAAAATGTATTAAACCTTCTCTCCACTAACAAAACCTTTTTTTTTGCCTAAAGGGAAATGGTAATGAGTAAAATTTAGCTATTTCTATAATAATACAGAATTATATTTTAATGAGAAAATATATAATTTTAATAATCATTCATGAAATGAGGTCATACACATTTATTTGTGAGTTTCATTAAGGTTTCAATGGTTCAATGACATCTAAAAATTAGTATAATTATAAGCCATAATACATTTCTATTGGTCATTTGAAATATGTGCACTATCAGCAGTAATAAGGTATTTCAAAGGCAAAGAAAAAAAATTCCACTATAAATACTAAAAGATCCAGCACTCTCCTGTAAAACCCTGAAATTTTAGGATTTAGGATTTGCAGTGTTCTACGAAAACATACATATTATGTATAATTGTCCATCCCTGTACATCACATCCTGTGATGACAATTGTTATGCACTATGAGAAAGTGCAACTTAAGCAATTTACCTTGTTTTTTGCAAGGTGGGTATAAGCAAGCACTGAATTTGCCACACACCAGGTAAGTAATCCCAAAAGGATTCTGGCAAGTGTATCTCAAAATATTCGAAGTAATGGCAGAGGGGAAAAAAATGCTATAAATTCCTTGCAGATTTTAAAATCTCACCAGGCAGCCCTCTATTGAAAAATAATAATCATGAACAAATATTTGTGATTTTAGGAAGAAATTTTTTATTAAAGTCTTAAATTTTCTTCTTAGATTTTTTAGTTACTGTTAAATATTATACATTAAATATGCTGCATCAAGAACATTTGCAAAGTGAGAAAGATGTGCATACATGGGTCTACAAAACTAGAATTATCTCTCTCTGGCCATATTTAAGTGAGTATGCATTTTGCTTGAAGCACCAGCATTTTGAAGGCTGTACTTTTGCAAATCTATTGTAATATAGAATTTCAAAACAGGTACGATACAGACTCGGAAATAAACTATTTCAGCATATTATTGGGACTACTAACTGTGTTTTTAAACTGCAAGTTAAAAAGTGTTGGATTTTATTGTGTTTTACTCAACAGGTTTTACTGGTAAAAAATTCTGTTTACTTAATTTTTTTATTTTTTTAGTTTGACCTTGGTTAATAGGTAGCAGCTATTGCTTGTGAAGAAAATCCACAGAATTTTTTAGTCTACTGTTTTGTGATAGGTCTTCAAATGGCTAAAAAACTTTAAATGGTAACCAACCCTGAAACAATTCAGAGAAGTAAAATCTCATGTGGAAATTCATATTTCACAGAAAGTGAATTGAAGACTTAATCTTAAAAATTGAGTTGGGGATGGTATAATTCTGAATTTAAATATTTATTTACAATGCAAAAAAAAACCCCATTATTGCTTTGTTAAATACTTGGAAAATGCAGAAAATTATCTTCCATTCTTATAACAACCAAGGAGTATTTCAGTGTGTTTTGTTGCTCGTAAGAAGATTGAGAACATGGTATTTCTCTGGTCTGTAATTGCTCAGAAAGACAATGTTCTTTGATATTTTTTGCCACCAAATCCCCTCTGTAGGTGATGTTTGTAAATCTTGGAGATCATCCAGATGAGACGGCTGAGCAGCCGTGAACACATTGAACACCTTGAAATCTGTGTCAAATGCTGGGGTTTTTTACTGATTTTTTTTGAACGATGGGGTTTTTTGGGTGCATCTTCCTGCCACCACCTCTTCTGGACTGAAAACCTTTTTCTCATTCGCTCTTATAAAATACAAAGGTACTTTGTTGGAGATCAGAAGTATTAAATTATGTGGGGAAAAACTAAATCTAACAATTTTTAAAGACTATCCTTGGTTCAGATTACAGGATTTGATCCCATGACAGGAGGGCACAAGGCTCTGAAGTCCTATAAACATCAAATAATAAATCCACACAGCCTAACTCTTTTACATTACCATTAAAACTTCTAAACACGTCTATCATATTGTGCAAAATCTAATAATATCTAAAATATTTCAAGTGTCTAGGAACTAAAAAAAAATCAACTGCAAAATTGTTAAATGCATTTTTGCTTTCTTCTATACCGGGTCAATAAAAGAATCGGCAAATTAGTGATCTGAAGGGATTATAATCACAATACTTCTGGAAAACATTCTGTGCATGGTATATTTGGAGTGTAAACTACCACTGCCTGCAATCTACTACCTCAAGTCTGTTGCTTCCAGTAATGGTATCTACACCATCCCCACAGCCTTTGTAAAGACTTGAGCAAAACATCAAAACAAGCTTTGATTAGAAAGTAAAAATATTTATGTACGGAATTACCCTTTTCTGTAATTATAATTATGATTATTCTATGCTGCAATGGAAGTAGCTCCAAGTACATGGTTTTAAAATATTAAAACCTTCCTACAAAAAAAAAAAAAAAAAAAAAGAGAGAGACAACTAAATATAAGTTTGTGGGGTTTTTAATCTTTTATGCATCAAACCTAATTTTTTACTGCCACAAGAAGAAATACAAGTGTTTTATTACGTTCATTACAGAATTAAGGTGGATAAGACTGATAACCAGCCCAAAATAATTCTTTAAGCAATAGTGATAACTGAATATGGCAATAGCTCACAGTTGTCATGAAAGAGCATAATTTCCATGATTTAGGGTTGTAACAAATAAAATCCTGCTCTGGCAGCTATGCCAGGAATAACCTGCAATATCAACCTACCAGACAACTAAAGAGCCCTTGAGATAGTGAGATTGTAATGCTCGTGCTTTGAGCAATTTGGAGTTTCTTGTACATCTGAGGCTCATCTACACATTAGTGCAGGACAAACAGAAGCTCCAGTGCTTATATTGTGAAATACATTCAATTTTGCTGGAGCAAGCTGAATGGGATAGATTCATCATGCTATTTCCAACCCTGCTGAAAACAAGTCTTCAATGAGTCTATGCACAGCGGACAAGGCTCACGGCTCTCAGAGGAACCAGCTGAGAACAAGCTCAGAAATGCCGGCTGGTTGGGCTGAAGGGACCTCTGTAGATCCCCCAGTGCAACCCCCCTGCACACGCAGGGTCACAGAGCAGATCACACAGGATCCCAGACGGGTTTGAATGTCTCAGAGAAGGAGACTCCACACCCACTCTGGGCAGCCTGGGCCAGGCTCTGGCACCTCCCAGCACACAAGTTTCTCCTCATGTTCACATGGACCCTCCTGTGTTTCAGTCTGTGCCCGTTGCCCCTCACCCTGGCGTTGGGCACCACTGAACAGAGTCTGGTCCATCCTCTGACACCCACCCTGAGCTATTGATCCATTGAGCAGATCCCTCTCAGCTTCTCCAGCTCAACAGCCCCAGCTCTCTCAGTGTCTCCTCATCACAAAGATGCTCCAGACCCCTCAGCATCTTTGTGTCCCTCCACTGGACTCTCACCAGTAATTGCTTGTCCTTCTTAAACTGGGGAGCCCAGCACTGGACCCAGAACTGCAGATGGGGCCTCCCCAGGGCAGAGCAGAGGGGGAGGAACAACCTCCCTGCCCCGCTGCTCACACTGTTCCTCATGCACCCCAGGTACCGTTGGCCTCTTGGCCACAAGGGCATATTGGTGACTCGTGGTGACCCTGGCGTCCACCAGAACTCCCACGCCCTTTTCTGCAGAGCTGTTTTCCAGCAGCTCAACCCCAACCTGTACTGGTCCCTAGGGTCGTTCCTTCTCAGATGCAGGACTCTACGCTTGCCCTGGTTGAACTTCATTAGGTAGTGAATAACGTAATGTAGTTACTCTTCGAAAACTTCCCTTCAGGTGGGGTTATTTTAGGCTTTACTCTGCCCCCTCAGCATCCCCTGGGTGTTGAGCAGCCGGGAAGTCAATGACTGCGCTAATATAAATACTGCCTTGAGCTCTACGTTCTGTATCGGAGGGAGACTTATTTCAAGGCAGCATTTCAAATGACCTGCTGTTCATTATTTTGTCTGCCCTGAGCATCACTTGAAGGATATTTTCTGCTCAAGTTTTATGGCCTGACTGAAACTCTTTCAGCCCTCTTTCTAAAACCGAGCCAAGGACACGGCTCGCAACCGTGTGCTCAATAAGGTCAGATTTTTGAATGGGACCTGGGTTAAATTGCCTGGCTGGAGCTCTTCCAGCACAATCTGCTATTTTCTACCTTCTGCGTGACACACCAGGTAGCAAGACTGATGTTCACCTTTTGTATCACATCTTGTAAGCGGGGAAGAAGGCTTTATTTTTAACTGCACTGCAGCACCGTGTCAGCTGTGCAGCCCGACCTGTAACTCACCAAGACACATCAGGCTCAAATATCCATCATTTATTTCTCAACTGCTTTGGTTATGCATGTGTTTAGAGACAGGTGCAGAGATTTCTGCCTCCTGTTTCTAGAAGGGGCCTTTTAGAATCTAATCAGAGCTTCGTCTTCAAAAGCAATCACTCTCGTTTCTCCCCATAAAAAGTGTAACAAGCCAAATCTTGTACTCGAACAGTAGCCACAGACAAAGCAGACCATCTGTGGCCTGAATGCTGAAACGCAGTTTGAGTTGCTAGGTCTGTTTCCGATAAGAGCTGAGATATGATTTTAAGAGTTTCAAAATTAATCTCTCCTTAACCTTTTTATAAAGTTTCAGGTGGGATTTATGACTTAAGTATCGTGGTTCTTTTTGACCCTATCTAAATCACAATTCTCACAAAAAATATGTTGTATATAGATATCCTTATATTAAAAAAAATTCTTTTAATTAGTGAGAGTCTTTAATCTCTAATGCCAACTGTCAAAATAAATTAAGAGTGGGAATGAGCAATTATTTGTTGTAGGTTGGGCCTTGACTAGTTATTCTGAAATTTTGTGAAGTGCAGCAAGCCTAAGCAGCTAATGGATGCAGAAGGTTGAGCAGGAACTCTGCTGAACACACCAGAGTACCAAACTCTGCACACCAGGGATATGTGCTAAGGCAGAGCCCTGGAGAGAGACATGGCCCCATGGCTCTGCAGCCACAGACACTTTGTGGTGCCTCTGCCAGAGGCCAAGGAGCAGGAGATGGTGAACTCTGAGAAGCCAGGTCAGCGGGAGATGGAGTTTCAGTTTAAGGTGAAAGAGACTGTGCATCTTAGAGTCACAGAATCATAGAATCATTTCAGTTGGAAGAGACCCTCAGGATCATGGAGTCCACCCATAACCCACCCCTGGCACTGCCCCGTGTCCCTGAGAACCTCATCTCCGTCTGTCCAACCCGTCCAGGGATGGTGACTCCACCACTGCCCTGGGCAGCCTGTTCCAATGCCCCACAGCCCTTTGGGGAAAAAATTGTTCCCAGATCCAACCTCAACCTCCCCTGGCACAACTTGAGGCCGTTTCCACACCACACCAGTGCTGGTCCCAGCCAGGATGCTGTGGCCTCTTGCCCACCTGGGCACACACTGGCTCGTGTTCAGCCGCTGTCACCAACACCCCCAGGGCCTTTTCCACCGGGCACTTTCCAGCCGCTCTTCCCCAGCCTGCAGCGTTCATGGGGTTGTTGTGACCCAAGTGCAGGACCCGGCACTTGGCCTTGGTGAACCTCAGACAATTGGCCTCAGCCCATCAATCCAGCTGGGCCAGATCCCTCTGTATGGCCTTCCCACCCTCCAGCACATCAGCACTCCACCCAACCTGGTGTCCATGAGGTGTTTCTTCCAAGAGGTGTTTATACACTTCCATGAGGATGATCAGGAGATCTGTAGGGTCTTCACAGAGATACTGCAGAGATGAAAACCCAAATCTTGCTCCGCACCAAAAAAGGGAGAGCTAAAGGCTGTGCTTGATCACCGGGCCGGTGGAGAAAGTTATTATCAAAGCCAGTCAGTGTCTTGCCAGTCCTTCACACAGGATTTTGCTGGGTCTTGCTATTTCACATGAGTGTCTCCTCCATACTTGTTATGATTAAATCCCACATATAGTTTCACACTCCAGCATATAGCTGAAAAAGTGATAAGAATGGACTCCTTCGTGAATTGTACTTCAGTTCTCTGAGTACAAATGATAATTAAGGAGATGAGGAGGATTTCTTAGGTCTTAATCCTCTTCATAAATGTTAATTTTGTAAACATTTCAATAAGTCAATAAAAGCATTTATGCTAAAATTGCAGCAGAATGTGATGTATTTCTACACTTGCAAGAGGGATGGGATAGGTTAAGCACCAGATATATTGTTATTTAGAAGATTCATCATTTATAATATTTCTAAATACCAGTTGCTCTCTTCCTAATGTCTGCTTTCTTTGCTATTGACATCAAAGCCCTACATAGTTTCCCAATCAATTCATGCTCTGAGAGCAATAAAACCGCAGCAAAACATCTGGAGTGGAACCACGTTTTTGCAGGCATGATTCAAGGCTCTTCAGGAGATTCTTCTTACCCTCTAGACCCATTGTAATATGTGGGTTTTTTTAAAAAGTCCATTTCACTACTACTGCAAGACCTCACTGTGAAGTGAGGTATTTTATGACATTCTCCTTTAACTGATTTCATCAGTTAAAATAATCATATTGTACCCTCAATATTAACCAATACCTAGTACAGTTAATAAAGGATCTCGTACCAGTTACGATTCTGACTGAAACAAGGTCATTCCTCTACAAATCCATAAACTTCTACTACTCTGTGCTTAAATCTGACTGATCTACCAAAATAAATATATTTCTAAACTAGTCAAGCAGGATGAATGCCCTATGTAGTAACCAACTGAAACATTCAGAAAACATCTAGCATTTGGTAGCCGCTTGTGAAACATCTCCCTCAAAAAGAAGGCACATGCTGACAAGACAAATAACATAAAATCACTAGTCTTAATTCACTAGGGAAAATGTTTGCAATGAAAGCTAATTTTCCCAAAGGTGACAAAAATAAGGTTGCACCTTACAATTCTGCAGAGATTCGTGGCCACTACAGGAGTGTCTAAAAAGAGAAGAATGTGAAATTCTACAAATGACCTGCAAAGTCAGTCCTTATCTAACCTAAATTACGCAATTTTCATTCTTAATTTTGCCTGTATGTATCTGTTAGTTTAAAATTCTTAGTTTTATTGCATTTTCTGTTCGACTGGAATCAAAACTGCAATACTAAAAACTACACTATCATACATAAGAAGTAATTATATCACACAAGAAAAAGTGCACTATGCTTTGTAACGGATAACATGGAAATGATCGCCATGCGACAGCCTGAGAACTGTCTCGTCCAGACCGGTCACCTCGATATTGTTATAAATCACCACACTGTAAACTACATACCGCTGAATCAGGTATTTAGAAAAGCCCAATGACTGTTGGATTTTAAAACTGCATCTCTGTGAGTATTATAAATGTCTGTAAATATCCTCATTACAAAACTATTAATGAAACATGCAGGGCTGTTGCATATCAGCGTATGCAATGAGAGAAATGTGGTGCGGGCATCAGTTATCAGTAGTAAATAGAACAATAATGGGATTTTCTGAGTGTCGCATATCTCCCTAAATACCTCTTTTAGATTAAACAACCCAAGCTCTTTTCTTCAATAACTCGACCACATCTCAGTTCAACGAGTCTCTTTTGTGTGCTTGCTTCTGCTGAAGGAATTTTGGGAAACAAAGGGAAAACATTTAATGATTTCAAAGTGCAGAAGATAAATAGCTTTATCGTTAACTATTGATTTAGCACATATGTATGAACCATTTAAATGTTAATTTCATTAATATGATATTAGTAAAAGCTCAGCAAATATTCCTTGCAAGATACTTATTGGTGCAGAAAATGTCAATATCTGCAAAAAATTATGCAGATACTACATTTTTTATATTTGTTTGGGTACACAAGGGGATGAGGAATTTATGTCTTCAGCTCAACTATTTTCCTTAGTCTAATGGAAGTGAAAACCATGTGCTAACTATGGGCGACAAAGAATGTCTTTTACAAAATCTAAGCATTCCATAAGAACAAGTTCAAATTTTCACATGGAAAATAAAAATTATGGTTCCTTGCCAGGAATGAGATTATTCTTATTGACAAAATGAATCCCCCACCTCCTTCAAAGTGTAGAAAATACCTCACAGAAAAAAAATGCACATTTTTTACTGTATTTATCTTGATGAAACTTGTTTGAAAATCTAATCTACAGAGGCCTTATTTCCATTTTTGCGCATCCCATTTTTCTGGAATATAAACCTCAGGGCAGAGAAAAGCAGGAGCATAGCAACAAAAAAAAAGGAGAAATTTTTTATATAGGAAGGCCTTTTATATGATGATTTTCACTATGTTACTAATGAGACTTTTCTGTACTGATTAGATCATTTAGACTATTAAAACATTTAGACTATTAAAACATTATTAGATGTTTAAAACATTAATCAGAGTAACCATCAATTTTTCACTCCATAGTGTGCATACGGTGTGTTCCTTTTGCCTGTAACAAGATTTTGAGTTTAAGAGGATTTTATTTCACCATGAACTTGGGAGAAAACAACAGGGCTGCTGTTATTGCAGTTTCTGTGTTTGTATAAATCACGAACCAGGTTTTTCCAGGGATTATTAGCAGTGTAGGCCTTTGAAGGCCCAACCCAGTTTCAGGCCTTTGAAGGCCCAAAGCCACAGCAGATCTGCTGTTGCCTTCACAAATGATGTTACACAGAAAACTGGGAAAAAGCCCAGCTCAGAGTAATCTCTACTTTGGAAAAAGAGAGACTGCTGAATTCCATTCCTAAAATATTAAAAGACCTGTGAGATTTTAGTGTGACATCTCGAATTACAAGGCAGAGTTTATTTCTGATGAATCTAACATAGAAACGCATGTTCCACAAAGCGTTTGCCATAAATGTTTACAAGTGACTGGGACCTCTATAGTGTTAAATCTGGCGTAAATACCTCAACAAAAATATTTATTATGCCTCACTGTTTTCTACATAAACTCAGGAAGAATAAATAATCTAAAAAATTAGGAAAGTACCAAAGTCTCCTTAGGATACTGCAGTATTGAGCATAGTAAATACAAAGGTCATTTGTTAAGAACTGCAGGAACTCATGATACTGAACATCTTGTCAAGTAAGCCACAGATGAAACTGAGTTTAGACAAATGTTAATTAACACCCATGGAAAGAAAAATCCTCATTTTGCCAATTATTGCCATTCAGGAAAACTTAAAAAAAAAAGGGATGTTGGGGCTAGACTGATGATAGATTCACAGAACATCCTGAGCTGGAAGGGACCCACACAGACCATCGAATCCAGCTCCTGTCCCTGCACAGGACAGCCCCACAGTTGACACCATGTGTCTGATCAGCTCCAATATAACTATTTGTGTGTAGCACATCAATTCCCAAAGAAAATGATAATTGTATCCTTTTACAGAAATGCAATGTATGTCATTTTCATTGCTATGACCCTAAATTTTCTCAGTGCGAAGTTGACACTGTTCCAGCATTTTGGTCAGCAATGCTGCACGGTTTCATTTCCCCCTCTGAAAGGTCAAGCCCCAAGAAAACTTTCTTCAAGCCTAATTTACTGTTATATGCCTCGCTGCAGGGAGCCTCAGGCTACCACGTCACATTCCCTTTTGTTGAGCTGAGACCCCTGCAGTCATCAAACTGGCAGCTGGAAGTTCTGAGTTCATTGTCACAAATTTTTGAACTGAAAAATTTCATTGAGAGAGCCTTGGAATAAAATCTCTACTTCATACAGAGCTAGAGAGGAATACAAACATTGTTTTTCTAAAACAATGCACTTTCATGATGAAGTATTTGACTTTACTATGCTTACAGAGGTCTGAAATTAAACAGTGAGAAAAAGCAATCTATGCTGAAAATTAAAGAAAAACAACAATCAAAAATTCACACACCCTAGTGCTCTTTCAGTTTCAAAGAGTATTGAGACAGGGCCTATCTCAATGGAATTATTTTCCTAATGTTATTTCTAAAGTTCTCTGCCTGAAAGTGCTGTCTGCATCTTCATAATTTTAGGCAGCTCTGATATAGCTTTCTCAAGAGATAAGGGGTTAAATTACCATGCAACTATCATATAGTAAAAAATCTTTCAATCATTATCATGTAAAAGAAGAAAGCTGCACAGAGAGATTGTACATAGAAATGTGTTTACTATTCAACTTTCTGTTCTTAACCAGAAGACTATTTTATTAGATAATATATGGAATTCAGGGAACGACAGTTAACAAATAATAGTTTTACAAATACCTCCATAAATACTACAGGCCAGGTGGCTGTTTCAGTCAAATACCTTGGAAAAAGTGCAGTCTAAGCTTTCAGAGGATTTTGGTAGTTTGCAGTTTTACCAGGAGTCAGTAGAATGTTCCTCATTAATCATTGTTTTTCAAAAAATGTCCATGTAAGTCACTAATCAGGAGTAAATTTATTTCTGCTCAGTCACTTGAGAATAGCAAGTTTTGCCTCATGCTAACCAGAGATGATACATTTCTGCTTCTTTTTCACATTTAACGCAGAGCATTAGACAATGCTCTTATTAACAGGATTTCCAACTTCTTTTCAGTTACTTCTGGAATTTAACACAGATTCCCGGGGAATAAAAGGTGAAGTAATAGAGATTAAAATGACTGACTAAAACCCAGTACCTACTATTTACCATAACTTTACTTCTCTTTAAATGTAACCTTTCTTTCAAATTGATCTATATGGATAATCTGTGGGTCACTCTACAAACAGTGATGCTTAGATATGGAAGTAACCAATCGCCTCGAGCAGGACGCAGACACTGAAAACAAAGAGAAACATCAAGATTATGAAGTACATAGTCAGAGAAGACACATATGAAAAAAATGTGGGAGACCAACATCCTCACTAAGAGTGAAATCTATTACTATCATGAAAGGAAATGTGGAGCAGATCCAAAAAGACACTATCATAAAGAAAGAAAGAAAAAAAAAATAAGCTACATTAGCCACACAGGACTGGAATGACCCATATTCCTATTAGGGGAAACAGGAGCATGGAAATGTACCTCCAGGAACAAAACAGGAGCTACTGAGAACCCAGACCAACTCGTCAAGGCCAATGGCAAGGGACTCATAAAACACTGAGAAATGCTGACAGGACTATAGGTTTTAAGTATCCTTATAAAAGACTGTTTGATCAGCTCATGATTGTTAGATATGACAGTGAAGCAGAAAGTCTCATAGAATTATAGAATCATTCTGCTTGGAAGAGACCCTCAAGAGCATTTTCTTCAGGCTGAACCCCCCAGCTCACTCAGCCACTCCCATCACACTTGTGCTCCAGCCCCTTCCCCAGCTCCGTTCCCTTCTCTTAACTTGCTCCAGCACCTCAAGGCCTTTCTTGAGCCCTGAGGTGATTTTGGTGCCCCTGGTGCTGCCATTTTGTGTGCTGAGGTGATCCCGCCACCCCCGGTGCCACCCTGGGCAGCCCGTTCCGATGCCCGACAGCCCTTTCCACTAAGAATTTTTTGCTAATATCCAACCTCAACCTCCCCTGGTGTAACTTGAGGCCATTTCCTCTCATCCTATCACTTCTTACTTAGGAGAAGAGACCAACACTCTCCATGCTCCAACCTCCCTTCAGGCAGTTAGTTAGAGCTTTTCCCTTGGAGAAGAAAAGCTCCTTAGCAAGCAGAGGGTTAACTGTGAATCCTTAAAAAAATGGGAGGGACTGGTCAATAGAGGCCTTTTAAAGGGCAGATTCTGAGGAGACTGCACCTCCTTCAACACAACACATGGGAATTTACAGCACTTGTGAAAATTCAAGCCTGTCTTAAGCTGGGCTTCCAAAAGTGTGTTTTCTCTCCATTATAAAAATTTGAATTATTAAATATATTTACCCCTTTGCAACAGGCTTGGAAACAGCAGGAAAACGTTTAGTAATGTACAGCAGTCTAAATAGTTATTCTCAGTGGGAGGGGAGAGACAATAAGAGAGAGAACTATGGAGCAAACGGTCTATCGTAAGTCCACGACTTAGATGTCAACCAGGAATAAGGACTCCTGCTCAGGATATACCAAAGAAAGCTAAAATGAATATAAAAATTAAAAACAAACAACAAACAATGAAAAGAACAGTAAAGACTAGAATTTACAAACTAAGGGGATCTATCTGTACACTAAATGAAACAAAAGATAAAACTCAAATTGCTTTTTCATACTTGTCATTTAAGTAGCAGACACGTATGTAATGTAATACTTAGAAAGGAAGTACCTACAGCACCAAGGAACTAATGGTGTTCCTTTGATTTACCTTTTTCTGTACATCTCTCTGACAATGTGATTTTCCACTGGAACTAGGACTGTGAATTTGTATTCGATACAGATATATTGCTTTTTAACGTTTCTCATACATAATCTTCTGTTTTCCTGTGTTGCTAGCATATATAAACTGAAGTCCTAAATGATTTGGTTAAAATACATGAACTAAATTAATGGGCTAAGATTTCTGCCCATGTCTTATCAAAGTTCTTTGTTGTTCCACAGCTTTTAGACTGATGAAAATCGCTCACACTGGAGAATGCTTCAAAATACTTTTTGATATACAGTACATCAAAAGACTTCAAGCATTTCAAGTCTGGACATGACAATAGATTTTGGATTTCTGTTTTCTAACAAGGCTCTTACAAGACATGCTGACAAGAACAGAGAGAAAGGAGAAAAGCCTAGAAATCTGGCATTAATACATCGTATTTCTGCTTCACTGTGTACAAGCCCCTCTCTAGACTGGAATGTTAAAATATGACTACCCTGTGTTGCAATGGAATAAAAGTATACATACATATCAGTCGGGGAATTAAAGAACATGGCAATGAAAGTTTTTGAAAAGTTAACGTATCTGACAGGAAAATGGAAAGTAGAAATTAGATATCAAAATCTTAATCTTGCATTTTCAGGATTATTCCAATTGCAAAGAAGAAAAGCCTTGTGTATGAATCACTCCTATGGGAAAAACAAACAAACAAACAAACAAAACAAAAGGGAACATGAGAAAAAGAGTTCAAGCTACACAGATGAAAGCCCCAAGTTTGAGGAGTGAAAAGGAAGGAATCAACACCGAGGCCTCTCAGCAGACACACTTATTACACAATATGAGATCATACAAATCATAATTCCTCTCAAAATAAAATGGACGCTAATGAGTTAAAGGTGAAGAAACAGAAATTCTTATTCTTTGTGAAAGATCGAACGTTCAAGGCCTACATTTTTGTGGGCAAGTTTGCGCCCCCTGGGCAGAGCAACGTGATTGACTGTTGTAAAACGACCCGATTGCTGAGACTAAATTGGAAAAAAGGTCCCTGAGGATCTGCTTAGAAACCACCAAGACCATCTGAGTTGGTCTTAACTGGATAGAACAACCCAGAGGAGCGGGGATTGCCCCGAGGGACGGTAAAATGAACTCTTGCATTTTTCCAGCTCTACCGTTCCTCCTTATGCGCATCCAGCAGAGGGAATTCAAGGTTGCACATGTTGAAATTTTAATGGTGCGGCCAGAGGATGAGTTTCCCACCTGGCAACACTAATTGACACCAACCAACACCCCGGTGTATTTTGTGAAAAGTTATTTAAACATGTTGCACATTAACCACGTTGACCTTAGGAATGCCCATTGCACAGGAAAGTTTTAACATAATATTTAAGCAAATGCGTAAGTTTATACACATACATTTTTTCCTGAGTTCAAAGCTATTAACATATTAAAAATAAATATAATAAATATTATTACTGGGACTTTGAAGAAGTCTAAGTTTTCCTGACATTTTACACTTCCAATATACCAGTAACTTTCAGAAACATTTTTTATTAAAAAAGAAATGTCATATCAAACCATTATAGCAATAAATAAATGTGACTATTAATTCCCAGAAATGTATTAATGTCTTTAGTAGATATTTTTGTCTGATCTCATGAAATTTTGTCCATTTAATGCAGCTCGGCTGACACAAATCAGTAGAGATGTGAGATGATTTTGAGGTCTGATTCAGGGGCAACTATCATCAATCAGTCTCATTCATGAAGTTGTTTTGAGGAGAACTGTTAACAGAAAGAACAATCTCCACATTTTCTTTAAGTTGTTTTTATTCTGTCTGTTGATTTTGTGTCAGAAGAAGCACAAAAAATACTTGCCACATGTAACAGTGGTATTTTTGCCAGACATTAATTATGAGTACAAACTGCACAATTCCACATGTTCAGGTCAAAGTACATGTAGAATAGGGATCTTAATTATTTCTTAATTCATTTTAAATTACTCAAATAATTCAGGTTTGAGCATTTTCTTGAAATTAATATACTGTTCTCAGAAGCATTTCAGGAATTTCTTATACAAAGAAACACCACAAGAAACTTTCTTGTTAGCTTTCTGCTTTAGACTTGAAACAAAAACATGACAAAAGGAAAATCTTATGAGTTTAACTGGGAAGTATTAATACTTGTGACACTTATTTGAAGACAGAGAATTTTAATAAAATCAGTCTGAAAAATCTTTTTCTGAACTCAGTAATGTTATCCTAGTTCTTTCTTTCAACTCAGGATCTTACTCAGGGACTCATATTCAGATCCTGATTTTAGCACTGGAAACCTTGACATTTTCAGTAACTGTTTAATGTGTGACAAATCTGCCTGCAATTCTTTGTACTGTTTCATTACAAACCTTCTCTTTGACAGGGATTGCTTTCTCAAATTACATCAAACTTGATTTTATTTTTTTTATTTTTTTGGATGGAAGAAGCAAACAGTAAGGACAACAGGTAGAATACCAAGAATTTATTACATTAAAACAGCATTCAAAGCACTCTGGAACTTACTCTCCTGCACACATTTTTTATTATTATTATTTTCTCCAACAGAAGAAAAACCCTCAGCAAATGATTATGCTGTCTCAGGAATAGAAGTCATTAATGCTGAAAAAGAGTTCTCATTAATCAGACTTGGAAATCAGTGCTTCACTAATCAAGAAATTCATTCAATGGAAAATGTGGAAAGACAACATGCACAACAGAAACCAACCAGACCTCTGTTTCAGAAACTTTCCAAAATTGAGCAGGTCTTTGAATAACCCTTTTGCCTCTCTGACATCTCCAAAGTAGTAAGAGAATGAAGAAGCTATAGAAATAATAATAGAATAATAATATAAATAATAACAAATGAGATGGAGACAACAAGGATGAGGTAAGTAAAAGAAATAAATTGTGAAACCAGAGAAGATACTGATATCACTCAAGTTAGAACAAAAAGAGCTTAGAGGTTGCAGCTATTTTTATTTTTTCCTCATCTCTTATGCTCCAACATACTAGAACATAAAATCTACAGCAGAATTCATCTACAACTGAAGATGGACTGAATCTGAGTATTACAGTTTAATTCTATTATATGCTAAGGATGAAATAAATATCTCTCGAGATACAGAGTTCATCTCAAAATCCTTCTCTCAGACCAGTTTTACCCCTCCATGAATCATCAGCAGACAATACAGAGCTGGGGAACATCTGATTCCTAACATAGTGTTCATGCCATTTCAATATGGTTTATAAAAAAACTTAATCTCTGTGAAACCTAGATAAACTCATCAATTCATACCACCACCAGTCAGGTCATAGTTAAGAAAATAAAACTGACTCATAGTAATACAGAGCTAAAAATTCAGTTTCTGGGTAAGTGTTGAGAAAATGTGGTTAATGCCCTAGGACATTGAAGGAAGTTTTCAATGTTAAATGGCTTGCTGGGATTAGGGGATTTACAAAACTCATTTTTGCTCATTTACAGAGGATTAAAATGATCACCTTCTTCCCCTCTGCTGAGGCCCAGCTCTAGATTTTCAAAGACATGTTGTATTAAGACACACCTTGGAAATTTATGGCCTTTTTGTCTGAGCCTATTAAATTTATGGCCTTTTTGTCTGTCCTACTAAAAGCTGACCAATGCGCACAGTCTGTGCTACACAACAAGAGAATCTCAGGAACATAAGCAATAGTGATGAACTTAGAATCATAGAATTGCGTAGGTTGGAAAAGACCTTCAAGATCATAAGGTTCAACTATTAAACCAACAGTGCTAACACTACCACTAAGCCATGTCCCCTAAGCACCATATCTACTCATCTTTTAAACACCTTCCAGTTTCTGCAGGATAATACTGTGGGAAACAGTGTCAAAGGCTTTACTACAGCCTACTTAGACAACATCCACAGCCTTTCCCTCATCTGCTAAGCGGGTCACCTTATCATAAAAGGAGATCAGAGTAGTCAAGTAGGACCTTGTCATGGTTTAACCCAAGCTGGCAACACAACCACGACAGCCGCTCACTCATCCCCTCTCCAACCCGCAAACAGGAGAGAGAATTGAAAGGGAAGGGAGAAACTTGGATTGAGATAAATACAGTTTAATAGAATAACAACATACTAATGCACTACTAGTAAACATATATATAAAATAGAAATAAAAGATACTCAAGGCAATTCCTCACCAACTCTGTGCACACCACCAGCCAGTCCCGGGAAGCAGCACCTGGTAAAACAGCCGATCCCGGAGAGAGAAAAGAGGGAAAAGGCAGAAAGGCTGCTGCAAAGCGGCAAAAGGCCAAACTGAACGTCCCAAATAGAACTGCCCCACTCCGATAAAAAGTGCGCAGAAAACAAAAGCAAGAGAGAGCAGAAGATCCCAATGCCCCTTAATCTGAACCTGACACAATGGGCTGGAACACTCTCATGGGTCAGTCTGGGTGTCTGTCCAGCTCTGTCCGTCCATCCCCTTCCTTGCTACCTCACTCCTGTGGGCAGAGCTCAGAGTGCCCTCGGCTCTCAGAACAGAGCAATTAAAACGTTCACTCTGTGCTGGGCTGTTATCTCTTGTTCTCAAACCAAGTCCAAGCAATGACTGTGCTATCTATGGAAAAGAAAGGTTTACAACTGCATGAAGAAAATGAACCCATTTTCAGTCAAACCAGCACAGACCTGCCTTTCATAAATGCATGTGGACGGGGTCTGATTGACTGGTTGTCCCGTATGTGCCATGTGATGGCACTTGAGATGATCTGCTCCATGACCTTCCTCAGCGCCCAGGTCAGACTGACAGGCCTGCAGTTCCCCAGATCCAGTCCTTCTTATAAATGGGCATCACATTCACTAAGCTCTAGTGAACTGAGACCTCCCCAGTTAGCCAGGACTGGGGATAAACACTGAGAAGCGGCCTGGTGAGCACTCCTGCCAGCTCCCTCAGATCACCTGGATCCCATCCAGTCCCACAGACTCGTGCATGTCTCAGTGTTGTAGCGGGTCTTTAACTGTTTTCCCTTGGATTATGGGAGCTTTACTCCCTCTCTTCCATCTCAAGGGGCCGGGTATCCTGAGAACAACTGGTCTTACTATTAAAATTGAGACAAAGCAGGCATTAACTACCTCAGGCTTTTCCTCATCCTTTAGCACTATGTTTCCCCTCCAATCCAATAAAGGATGGAGATTTTCCGTAGCCCTCCTTTTGTTGCTATAATAATATATTTCTAGAAACATTTTTAAATTGTCTTTTACAGCAGTAGCCAGATTCAGCTCTAGTCAGGGTTGACCCTCCCAGTTTTCTCCCTGCATAATGACATCCCTGGGGTTCTCCTGAATTGCTGCCCCTTCTTCCAAAGGTTATAAATTCTTTTATTCCTGAGTTCCAGGTGACACATAAGATGACATACTTATGCTCATTAATAGAGAATATATAAAGATAAATTCAAGAGTGAAAAAAAATTGTATTAATTGAACGATGGTTTACTGAAACAAAACAGAGGATGAACGTAATCATCTAAAGCTCTTTCTATGACAAATATAGATTAAAGCTAAACTGAGAACAGGGGGCTTCCTTTTCAGCTTCCACAGTCTGCTGACACTTCAAAATTCCACTAGCATGGTTTCTATCTCTTTCTCAAGGATTTGTAATGTGATGATTACTAGACGCATGGCATAGTTAACCATTACAAATAAAGAACATTGGAAAGGTCACTAAGGTAGATGGTAGCTGCTATTTACAGAATATGGTGAGTATCAATATTCCCGTACACTTTCAATGACAATTTTTAAAAGATAAAATGAACTGCAAATTAAATCCCTTCCGTGGTAAAATATGGTAACAAGACTGAGAAAATAGTAGTGAATTACACCGCTTGTTAGTAGTTTAAAACCCCGTCATTTTTTCTTCCTGTGCACCCTGGTTTATTTTTATTTACCAGTCTTTCAATTTGTGCCTGGAAACTTGAATCCGGACTCCATTTTCCTTACATAATTTTGTTTGTGCTACACAAAGTCAAAAGGTCAAACTGTGCCCCAGGCCAGATGTTTCTTATATTTGCTTCTGCAAGAGGTCATGCCCATCAGCCTACGACTTTGAACTGCAATGACTACGAATGTCTCAGCCACAAAAGACGTCCATAATAAGTATTTATTAGAAATACTGGCTTGATAAGTCACTTGAGCAAATAAATTTGGGGTTAGATGACTAGACTGCTGCTAAAGCATTGCCTGCTAAGCTCTAACCTAAAAGCAGTAGGATAAAAAAAGACATCTATCAGATTTTGCTTTCAGCTTCATTGGGATCTTTTAGAATGACCGTGGAATAAACAACCCGTTTTATCTGACCTCTGAACTTACCTGTATTTCAGCACTGTCAGGATTAGTTCTGAAATACTTTCTGCTCAACATTCGCTTTTTCCTTCTTTACAATTACCTTTTACAACATCATACACATAGTGCATGTACATAAACCTACGTGTTCTTTTAATTCAGTCTTTAAATTTTATTCAAAGTAGTCCTGGCATAAGAAAATGTTGATAACACAGATAAAAGTTTTAAACTTTCTCAAAATTTAAAAAATACATTCTATATTTCAAGGAGCTTAGTACAGGAATATGTGTTGCCCATATACATATGTATAAGTATGCAATATGTATTGAAATATGTGGGGATTTTTTCAGTGGACTGGGCATGACAGTTACTTCTAGAGGTTTTACCTTTGTATAAAAACAGCTCCTTTTTTAGCCATGCTAGAATAAGTTCATTAGTTCGTGTGTCATTCAGACAGGTTACTGATGCTGATTTTCTTTAGAGTTTCAGAACCACTGAAGGTAAAACTGCTTCAGAAATCAATCAAACTTTTATTGACACTAATCTGCATGTGTGTTTTTGTATTTTCAAAGTGGCGGAAATGACCAAGGCATGTTAAAGGATTTTTTTTTTTTAAACCAAAATTACCCAATCAAATGTATTCAAATTTCATTATAACTCCATTCTAGTTGCAATGAAGTTGAGAACCGATAGCAACTTTCAATATCCACGAGGAAGGTTTATGGTAGAGCTGTTTCCATGCTGCAGGCTACCAGAAATTTTCCAGGAAAACAAGTTGTGCCTCTGACAGCACCTCAGAAACAATTTACCGAAACATGCTTTGCTCATTTTGGTTCCAGGAACTTGACATTGTCCTATTTAAATGTTATTACAGTAGAATAAAATGCAGTCAGCTTTAGCTTCAGATGCCTTATGTTTTGATGAATTATTGGAGATGCTAGATGAAGCACCTGCAGCTTTCCCACTGAACATTAAAAAATACTAAAGTAATAAAGAAAGGATATCTGTGCTCAAAGCCATTGAAAAAATATCTAGAACTTCATTTTTACTGCCCCTATATAAACACTCTCTTATGTCAATTCTATATTCATTGTGCGGCAGAAAGCTCATCCGATTTAAAGTCTTCCCAGAAACCTTTAAAATATTTTCCATTAACTCACTTTCTTATTGATGCTACTAATAACTGACACTTTTCACCTATTTTTACAACTGCATTTCCAAAGAAGGAAGAAGTGAGTCCCACCTAACACAGGTAACTCAACTGTTCTAGGTAATTCAGATATTATGGACAAAGTTTTGTCGGTAGCAGCTACCGACAAGGTAAGGACAAGAGTTTCCCATGGGTCCACTTGTGTATGTCAGTCCCTGAAGAGGCCTCAGATACACTGAGGAAACACAAATGTTATCAGAAGCCTATATTTAGGCTGCAGACTTTCATAAAACATATGTATTACACACCTGTTTTTTTTCTGTAAGCTCAGTTACAGAAACAGAATTACAGATTTTTGCAGTAACAGTCTATACAGTTTAAAAAAAACCCAAAAACCTACCTAATAAAAATGTGGAATAACATATTGAGTAGTAATTCTTTATGACCCACACAGAAACTTGTGATTTGATGCCTCACACGGATCAGGGTTTTGCTAAAACAGGATTTTGCCTGTTCTTACTGTGACAGACCTAGTAGAAAAATTTATTATGGTGCTTAGGAGTCTATAAGTGCCTTGGCTCAGAAATGGGGGCACTAATCCAGGTGATGGTGTACAGAACAAAGCAGAGATTTCAGCAAGGTTGTGAGGAGATGGTCACGGATTAAACTTTCATACCGGTTGAAATTGTGAGAAGGGATTTTTACAGTCTTGCTGTTGAAAGACTGGACCGCTGATGAAATTTATTCCACTGACAATTTAAAATGTATCTGGCAATTTGACATTCTGTGGTGATTTTTTTCCTTTTTTTTTTTTTTGAATATATATTTGACTTTTCTGTCAGCTTCTGTGCTGGGTAGCCTGAAGATTTTTGCCTCTAACTTTGGCATAGTTTATTTAATCTGAGAAAAGGTAGTTACTTCTCTCCTTAAAATGTCAGACACCCGAGGTGGGTTTTTTGTTTTTGATGAAGGGATAAGTACTACTAAAATCACAGGCATTTATCCTGTCACTGAAAAGAGCAGCGGGGGAACAGAGCTAAGAACCCGGACTGGTTTTGCCATGACAGACCATTCATGCTCCTATACAGACCTGATATTAACGCCCCCTCTCTTTAGTTGGTCCGTATTTTATTGTGTCATGAAATACAAATACGTGAAGGTGGCCTCTGTACGGAGGGTTCCGGCAATTTTCATGGTACTAGCCAAAAAGTCACTTATTCCATTTGAAATCTTCAACTTATTAAATACAGCATAGCAGTAATTCATAGGCCAAGAAGCAGACCCAGAAGCAGGCCCAGAAGCATGCCTACACTTCAGATTCACTGTCTCGTAACTTGTGGCAGATTTCAGTATTTTTCCTTTCGGCTACATACATAAGTCGTTGAATAGAGGGGGGTCAAATATCTTTTTTCTTCCCTCTGGTTATTTTGGTTTAAGAACCAAAAATTGGTACATGGTTGTGCAAGTCAAGTCCAGTGCAGCAGGCAGAAGAGGATTTACACAGTGATACACCTTTCCGTATTCAACCCTCTTTTCAAACAACATAAAATTAGTCATCAGCATAACCTCATTCCTGTATGATCTGCAGGCCTTTTTAAAATTTTCGCATCTTCATAACAACAGTAAGATGGTTCTTTCTGCAGGTCAAAATGCTCTGGTGAGCTGTGTGCCATGCCAAAAGATATTTTTTCTCCCCAAGCACTACGTTGTCCACACCACAGCATTCCAGTTGTGGAAAAGGGTCTACATAACCTTGACTTTCAGTGGTGTCGGAAAAAAAAAAGGATGGATTTGCCATTTATATGTGCCGATGAGAATAAAATTTTGGCAAGTGAATTGAGGACAGTCTACTTTAAATTTCAAACTGAATTTCACCTGGTGCATTAGTCACTCACCTCAGAAGAGTTGCAAACTTCTTCAGATAATTTTTTGTTGCTGTGATGCATCTGGATTCTATGCTGTAATTACAGAGGAAAAATAAAACCTCAAATAAAATCTGTTCAGTGAATAAAAGTGAAGATTGCCTGTAAAAACAGTATTTAACTTGCAATGATATTGTGTTGTTTTCTCACGTTGAAGCTAATGGCTCAGTCAAGTGTGAATTTGAAAGGATTCTCAGCAATAGTTTGTCCACAGAAAGAAATATTGTCCTTACATATTTTGTTTGCTTAGTAGCTTTCTGTAATAATTCAAACCTCTCTGCAGACACCAAATGTTCAGTTACGTTACTGGAATAGCTGAAGGACAGAACAATGCAGTGGAAATAATCAGACTACACTACTCTGCTATAACTTTTGACAAGACTTGCATAACATTTTAGTTTATGAATATCTGTGCGCAAACTGAGATTATTACTTTTGCAAAACACTTTTAATTTTTACTGTTCGCTTTAATTTAAAAAAGCCCTAGGTTATAATTTCTGATGTATGCTGCAGCTTGTCTTACAAATTCCCTCCCCAAACCAGCCTTTAGCCAATTCCAGCAACACTCTAATTAAATTCAGAAAAAGGAACAACGAGCAAATATAAATGATCATTTTAAATGAAATCTGGATTACCATGCCAGCAAAGAAATGCAGTTACCATGACAGAAACGCCAAAACAGTTTAAGGATTTAGAACTTATGCTGCAGGAAGATACAACTTTAAACATCAACTAATTCAGGTGTCGCAGTTTAAGTAATCTGAAGTTGCTAAATAATTTTGCCTGCAGCAAAATCCAACCTGATCCTTGCAGAAACCAATTATCTTACAATACATCAATTAAGTGGTCAGAATGTGTCACAGTTAGTTGGTATGACTTGAAAAGATCAATATTCTCCCCTTAACATGAATTTACATTGGCGATGAGGTTAGAGGGAGGAAGGAGACTGTATACTTTGAATAACAAATGGATTATTTCTAAAGACATTGGTTTTAGTTGTTCAGATTTAACTACCACACAGCAGTTCATCAGTGATACACAGAGACCACAGTTGAACTTCCTTAAATAAAGATTTTTAAAACCCAACCAAACAAAAAGAAACTGTATTAAATGGATGCAAAATAAAATCATGTAAACGAATATAAGCCGGGAGAAGTTGAATCTGAGGAAACACACCAATATTAATACACAACAGTCTCATCATTGATTCAACATAGATTCATAAATATGCCTCTCTCAACCTATTAAGTGGAAAGTTCCTTATGTGGGTATTTGAATTTTAAGAATTTTGTTGCACTCAGAATTTTCTTACAGGCTAAGTAGGAGATATCATGGCCTGGAAAGCCAAGCATATACTGTACTGTAATTAAAATTATAATGCTATATTCAAATTAAAACACATGGTAGTTGTTAGTCCAGTTACAATAGGGTTAAACCAGGGGTGTCAAACTCATTTTCACCAGGGGCCACATCAGCCTCGTGGTTGCCTTCAGAGGGCTGAATGTCATTTTAGGACTGTCTATATATATATATATTTATACATTATACAGACATTTATAGACATTTTCCTAGCACAGTCTGCCAACGTGCTCCTTCTTTTGTTCTCTATTATTCAGCCGTTATCTCCAAAAGTGGTTTTAGCTGAATTAGATGAGGTTTTATCCCTGTAACAACCACTGATTGACTATTGTGATTTGGAATTAACTTCTGGGATCACCCTGTATCTGAAATATTTCATATGACATTTTACTCTGGACGGCGTAGACGGTTCAATCCACACAGAATCATTACTTGTTATCCCTATAAACTAAAGTAGAACTAAACCAAAAGGAGACAACAGTTCCCTGATTGCTAAACAACTGCTATCAAACCTAACAAAGGAAAAATCCACTCAGACAAAACCAGTAAAATCCCAAGACCCTGCACTGTGGAGTCTGTACTAAACCTCAGGCTTTTTATTAATAAAGGCAAAACTCTTTCCTGGGATAATAGACATTATAATGTTGTTGACAGATCATTATCTAAGATTATTGTGAGAAACGTACCTTTTTCTCTTTGTGTCAGAAAGAGATTATTATATCACGTCATCTATCATGTCATTTATTACTGCAATAGAATATTTATTCGATGATATTGCAATGCAATAAGTGCAGCCAACATTTGGAGCTCCACTGCAACAGATACTGTGAAAAGACGGACAACTCCAGATTACTTCTGTTTTATCAGAAAAAGATAATGAACGACACGGAGAGGTAAAATGATATTTCATGCTTGAGTGGCATAACAGGGAAGGAGTTGCTGGTTTAATTATTAGCCCAGTTTTCTAGACTTCCCATTTCATTCTTTTGCCAAAGCAAATTCTCTGTAAATCTGTTACCTTATTCTTTCCTAATTATAACATTAACCAACAAGCAAGAAGTCCAGTGTCAGATACAATGACTTCTGGATGTAGAACTCTTCCTATAGATTATGAGTGGTGAATATTGTGATCTTGTACTTACCCTATTACATAAAACAATACTGATGAGCAAACAATATAATTGCAAGTAACTGTATATTAAGAACTACCAGGAAGTACTACATAGGCTTAAAAGGATTTTTTTCTTGATTGAAAATTGTTTTGGTAGACAATTAAGTTTCTTTGTAAATTATTATCCAGATGGTGTCTGGAAGGACAATGTTGTGGGCACAATAAGTTGCATAACTCAAAGTTCCTGACTGTATGAAAGCAACGAACTCAGTAAGTTACTTTAGATATGATTTAGTTTCCTAGAATGCACAGTGAATAATAATAATTTAAAAAAAAAAAAAAAATCAACCCTAAATGTTTCTTCCAGATGAGTACAGCAGAAAGAATCTGTGTTTTTTGGGAGAAAATGGCATTTCCTTCCTCTGAGATTTATTCGTGATCTTAACCTCCTCTCTACATTCCTTGGAACGGGAATTACTTCCACGTCAGAACATACGACAGACTGAAGCCACTTTAACTCCTTTCCTGGATTGATTCAATCTTTATTGTTTTGCGTGACAATCTAGAGAGCCGGAGAAATCGTTTTCTACCTATACCACAGACCATTCACTTCGACTTGGCATTTCTTAGAGCCAAATATTCTCTGTTCAACTGTCTGAAGACACTATGAAAAGAGAAACACCTACTTATTCTACTATTTTTCCTGATTGTTTCCTTTATAAATCGTTTTTGCTCTTCCTTTGTCTCCCAACCCCCACGGTTCCAGTTTCAATCTGTCTGTCCTGACCTTCCAGCTTTGCTTTTCACTGTGATTTTATCTACTAAATTAGGCTTTCTAAAAGTATCAGCTATAAAAAAAGGATTTGACTTCTTGATCCACTCCCATTTCAATATATATTTGTGGGTGGTATTTCAACACTAAGTCAGCCAATACTACACTTTCAGATGAAAATGAGCCATTAAATACTACATTCATTCTTGGGGAAGGACAGATGGATTAAACAAGCTTTCCTGTCATTCAGAATCAGACTACAGGCCTCATATTTTCTTACTCTTTTTGTAAGTTAGCTGCATTTTTGCTCCTAGTCATGAGTGTATTTTCAATGTATCAATAAGACACATCATATCTATCAATATATATGCCTAGAAATCATGCTTACTTTTTATCTTTATCCTGTGTAAAATGACAAGAAAAATCCCTTCAGTTGCAATGAGTTCTTTCTTTGGTCCTAGAACAAAGGATTTCCCCAGGCCGTGTACCATCCATGGTGCAAACCACCCTCAACAAACTGATCTGCGGCATTTATTTGTCCAATTCATTGTTTCTAACTCTTCACTTGCCTCTCCCCGCAACTAGACCTGCGGTGCCAGTTCAGCTTCTATCATTGCGTTTCACTGAAGCAAGGTCTCATCTGGTAAAAAAGGAAAAAAATTCATTAAACCACATACAAATAAGAACAAAAAACAAGTCATTTTTCAACAAAAAGGGTTTTAACAAAAATCATACTTTAGTAAGCTAACACCTAATAACACGAGCGGGAAATTCTGTCTCAATTATTTGAAGGTCAGTGTGCACTCTCTATTACAATGTTATGCTACTTGAGGCCAATTTGCTATTGCAAGGCAATATCAGCAAGTTTTTTTTTTCCTAACAGACACTCCCCTAACGTGCTTTTAAAAGTCTTCATAATGAAGTATTTAACACTAAAATCAATTACCTGGAATCTGCCTGTGGAAATGTCTAACCTCAACCCTCAGGAAATTCATCACTCTCTCTCCTATTCACCGTATACTCAGAACAGGTTGTTCTCTTCTTCACCAGGTTCCCTTGCCTATTCAGTTACGTACTGCTTTCAATATTTATTCATTATTTGCAACTACTTGGATAAATTAAAAAATTGTAGAGCTAGGAACTGGAACAAACATGTCATATTTGTTTCCATTAAAATGAAGTCTCTGTCATACATACAGAAATGCAACTTTCTCTGCCTTCTGTCCACTTAGAGCTTGTCTGGTTGTCCGGTGTGTTTCATGACATGAACTTCTACGTTCAATGCTTTTTGATGCTTTTCCTGCTGGAGTCTTTGTTTAATAATTGCTTTTCTACCTTGTTCAAGCTATGTGTATTACTAAACTACACTAAAAAGAGCTATAGAATGTCCTGGTAAATCATATCTTGTACAAAAGGCAATATCAAAGCAGGTTATTTTTTCCAGCTATATTTAAAACTAAGTATGTTTACTAATGTTCTGGGCTGTTAAGAGGTATAAATAACATCTTCCCCACCCTATTCATCTAAGTATGTAAGAAAAGGCAATGGTAAAGTAACTCCGTTGCCTAGCACTTCTTCAATATCTACACAAAATTATGTATTTGTAGGAAAATTAATTTATCTGTGGAACACTGTTGCATTCCTGATTTGGGCCCGTGTAAGTTTTTAACTTTCTGCTTCTCTCTGTAAGAGGTACATACCCTGTTCAGGTATATGTAAGAGTACACATCTACATTTGTAGGGATTCCACAAATTATAGCTACCCGTATTTAAAAATTCTGTCAATATTGGCAGACCCAGCTCTGTTGAGGCAGAAATGTGGCACTGCATGAAAAAACAAAAGTTCAGGAGTGTGCAGTCTGTATTTGCACTCAAGTGAAGTATGGCCAGGTTGGATTGTTTCCACCTCCCAGTGCCATTTGTGTGCTTCTAGTCTAACTAGAAGGACCAGAGGAAATGGCCTCAAGTTGCACCAGGGAACGTTGAGGTTGGATCTGGGGAACAATTTCTTGCCCAAAGAGCTGTCAGGCATTGGAACAGGCTGCCCAGGGCAGTGGTGGAGTCACCATCCCTGGAGGGGTTGAACAGGTGGAGATGAGGTTCTCAGGGACATGGGGTCAGTGCCAGGGGTGGGTTATGGTTGGAGTCCATGATTCTGAGGGGCTCTTCCAACTGAAATGATTCTATGATTCTATAAGATATACTCTAATTTCTATATCTTTTTAGTAGTTCTAGACTTTTCCACCTAAACAAGCCTTAAACAAACAAGCAAACAAACCGAAACCCAGACTGGAATCACACCAAAGTTACTGTGTTTGACTGCAAAATGTCTCTGATATATTTGACTTTATACATAAGCCCAACAGAATAACTGAAATGACGAAGGAAAAACATTAATGAGGTTAAGAGTGACTGTAGCATTAAAAACTGTCCATGAGTTGAAAGAGCAATGAAACATCCATGTCCTGTAATTGCAGAAATTTAGTTTCACCTTTCGAACTTAAAAAACTTGTACCATAATTTCCTTGTCATTGCTTCCTCCCTTTCTTCATCCCCCCCCACAAATGCCATAAAGCTGTATTTACATCCTTCAACAGAAGACAAATGCTAATATTTATGAGCCAGTAGAATTTACATATTTACAATAAGGCATAGTCTAGTGACCTAGAAAGACCCTTTACTCCAAAAAAATCACTGATAGGTTATTAAAGAGAAAAAAAATTACATTTCCATTCAAGCACAAGAAAGAAGAAAATCATCAATTTATATTCCGATTTAGGTTACATGAATCATAAAATGTGCTGTAATACACTGTATGTTATAAACATCTTGTTTAAGCAGTTTTCTTATTTGAGATAGGATTTTTCATTACACAAGGAATACATCAATTGGAACAGACCTTCCACTAATGCAAAACAAGCTTTAAAATTTACGATTTTAAAAAAATTCTTTTAAGAGAGTAAACTTCACCGTTAACAAATAGCCATTACCTGAGCTTTAGAACCGAACACCAAGAATCAGTAGTCGCTGGATAGATAGTTTTGATAACTACTGGACACATATATATACATTTTTCCTTCATATCTTTTGGTCTGTCTTAAGAATGTCCTTTCTTGAATATTCTATTTAACAATGAGTTTACTCACTTTAAAAATCAGTCTAAACTAACACTATTCAATGCCTTTTCAGGACAAGTGTTGATAAGGTTTTGACACCACTAATGCAATGGGGTAATTACCTTCAGAATTCCATCCACCACCATTTATACAGCCCGTGGACAGAAGCTCTACCAGGTGAACAAGCAATGAGAAAAGCTCGATGCTCGTCCCAAATTCATTGTGACCATCATTAAGCTGTGTTAGTGAATCTACTCATAAATGTGTTAATTCATTAACTCCTTAACAATCTTTGAGGGTTTAATTCTAAATTTAATAGGTGCTAGAAACCTGAATGTCATCTTGTTTTGTCTGATTTGGAATGTTATGCATCCAGATAACATTTTATTTACCTAATGCAATAATTATTGAAACAACCAAACCTAGACAAAGGAATTAATTATATAGAGCTGCAGGTTTAGTTAAATGAAGAAAATGGTCCAGCCACAACTGAGGTCCTTATGCTACAGCTATTCCTAACACCATAGATAGAGTCACATCTCAAATTTGTTCTGCTTAAGCTATTGTCAGTAATCTGACATGGAAATATTTATGAAGAGGTACCTCCTTTCATTCACCATGTGTTAATCAAATACTCTACTGAGGTAAAAATACGATAACAGTCCATGGGAATTGATGTTGCTCCTAGTGGGGATCCCTGATCAAAGCTAATGATGAAATCATACAGCACTCCTCAGCTAATCACGCTTCTCCCCCAGTTTTAGGAGGCTGTGGCAAAATCTCCCTACCTAGACTGGTAACCTTTATGTAATCTCCAAACTAATGTAATTCAGGGCCATTTTATGCTCATAAAAGGTGAAAAGAATAATGGCCTAATAATAAGTTCCATTTGCATCACTCTCATACTCCTCCACTTCCTCCACCACAATACTCCCACCTTCTGCTGTAAAACTGGATGTGCTAAGAAAGCCGATTTCAAAGCACTATTTTTCTGATATCAATATTGATATGTTATACCAATATATGTACGTACAGATGCCATACTGTAGCGGGTTGACCTAGGCTGGCTCCCAGATACCCACCCAGCTGCACTTGTGTTCTCCCTCCTCAACAGGGCAAGGGAGAAAATGAGATTAAAAACCTCATGGATTGCAATAAAAACTAAAGACAGTGAGATCACTTACCAGTGACAGTCACCAGTAAAACGTACTCGACTTGGAGAAAATGAATTTAACTGATTGCCAACTAAAATATGTTTGGATAAAGAGAAACAAAAATAAATTGGAACAACACTTTCTTCCACACACGCACAATCCCCCAAGCCCCATGTATTTCAGAACAAGACATTCTCAAATTTTATAGCAAAACTGAAAAAAAATATAAAAAAATAAAGGGATTACTAACAACGAAGTCCAAACAAATAGTGCAGATATGTTCAACTCTTAGAGGGTGGCAGTCAATAGTACTTGTGGGAAGAAAATGATTCTGCTGCATTTCAGGAACAGGAAAAGGACAGAAACTAAACCGCTAAACAAGTGACTAGAAGAAGAAAGCAGAACCTCTTACTAAGTTTCTGACAATGCTGCTGCAAGAGCTGCTGGTTTGCTCCTGATTTTTCTGTGAAATTAGTCTTTGTAAAGTAACAATACTGTTGTCATGAAATACCTGGGGAGATTAAAAAAGAGCACTCTGCATCTATCTTTTGATTTCTTCTGACTATAAGAATCTGGGACACTTCCTCCAGCTGCGCAAGCTCAACTACCTTTTACTCTTCTCTTTAAAAGGACATTTCTGTAAACACCATGTACTTAACCACCACTCCCACCACAAAACAAGTGTCCGCTTGTTTTACTGCTCGGCTCCTCTGTGGCATTTCATCGCCTTTATATTGAATAAATCTGTTCCAGCATGGAGCAGACAAAGGCTTTAGGAAGGTTTACTCCTCAGTGTACAACACTGCCATGATAGTGCATCCCAATTTGTATCAATTTTCCCCAAACATAAAGGCTAAGGCCTTCTTGGGCCTAGTAGCAGCATATTGCCCTGCACTTGTCTTTCTCCTTTCATTTTAAAGTCACTTGGACAAGTTTGTTAACCCTGTTGGGTGTTACCATAATAGTTGTCCTTAACACTGGAAATTATTTTAGTTTTCACTCGCTGCCTGATCAAGGAGGCACAATGACAGACCCAAGCAGGCGTCTGGGGATGCTCCATCATCGCTGCGGAGAACTCAGACCTATTTATTTTCACTTACATGATGTGTGCTGGCAGAAGCAACAGCAAGCACACTGCTATATATAGACATTCATTTTTTTCAGTCACACTCCAAACCATCCATTTTATTCCAATGGTGCCATGAAGCACACAAACAAACAAGCAACAGCGACCAAGACAGATCAAGATTTCTGCGCAGATGAAACCAGAGTGCTGGGAGAAAAGGGGCTGGTTTACAGCCAAGAGACCCACTGGATTCCTGGCAGATCCACAAGAAGGCGATTGGCCCAAGTGCCCAAAGCTGTGCAACAAAATGAACTGAATAACAGGGATAGGAGATCTTTGTGAATAATGAGGATGGGAGATCACTGTCTGAGGCAGTTTTGGGGAATTGCCCCAGGAAGCTCTCCTGTGCATGGACCAGCTGAGAGGCACCATTTGTGTACCAGGATGTGTCGATAAACTCCCTGGAGGGGGAAGGAGACCTGGAAAGTCAGGAGACACCAGGTGGTTCCTGCTGTAGACCAAAGAACTGGCAAAACTATAGGCGCATAATTTGAAACTGGTATTAGAATGTGTTTCCACATACCAGCGAAACAATGGCATGGTGAGTCTCAGCTGACTCAGCTGAAAATAACATTGCAAGGATGGTACAGGTGGAGATTCCCGTTCCCCTGTGCTGGGCACTGGGGAGGCCAAACCGTGAATCCTGGGGGCAGTTCTGGGCCCCTCACGCCAAGAAAGGCCTTGAGGTGCTGGAGTGAGTTGAGAGAAGGGAACGGAGCTGGGGAAGGGGCTGGAGCACAAGTGTGATGGGAGCAGCTGAGGGACCTGGGGGGTTCAGCTGGAGAACAGGAGCTGAGGGGAGACCTTCTGATCTCTGAACTGCCTGAAAGGAGCTTGGAGCCAGGGGGGTCGGGCTCTGCTCCCCAGGAACAAGCACCAGGACCAGAGGAAACGGACTTAAGTTGCACCAGGGGAGGTTGAGGTTGGATCTGGGAACAATTTCTTCCCCAAAGGGCTGTGGGGCATTGGAACAGGCTGCCCAGGGCAGTGCTGGAGTCACCATCCCTGGAGGGGTTGGACAGACGGAGATGAGGTTCTCAGGACATGGGGCAGTGCCAGGGGTGGGTTATGGTTGGACTTGATGATCCTGATGGTCTCTTCCAACCAAAATGATTCTGTGATTTTATGATTCCATATCACCTTGGACATTAAACCTCTTGAGATATTATCATTCCACTTTATATATAATCCTCTCTATTATATGGTCAAGCACCATTTTATTTTCCTGCCTTCACAAAAAATTTCCAGCTGAAGGGCATAATTTAAATACCTAAAAATTGAATATACTTAAGTCCTTGCAGATTGAGTGCCTGAAATGCTTTTGCCATTATGCAATTATTTTTGCTAGAATTTCACCTTATACAAAGGAGACAAAGGAATCCTTCTCTCAGGTACATTTGAAGAGAACTGTATGCATTATTTTAATGTAGAAATTAATAAGCTCGGGTCTTAGACAAAATTTGCACGATTTTTTTTTTTAACTCCTAATATTTATATGCTCTGAAGATTAAAATGACTCTAGTATAGACTATTTTAATGACCACTCAATCAAGAGAGGTCACTGACTTTTAAGTCAACCTTGGGAATGAAGAACAGAGTATCATAGTTCTTGTTTTACATCTGCCTAGAAAATTAATGATGCATTAAAACTTAATGGCAGTGGAGTCCATCACCCCTCATAAATGGTCCATCTCAGTGTGTCGGTGTGTACATTAAAACGATGTGTCTTAGCATAAATGAGAGTGATCAAAAATTAACCCAATCCTCAGTGTAATTACTGTGAGGCAGTGATTGGACTGGCCGCTCTAACTTGTGACAGTGATTGAAATGCTGTTCCATTTCCACACTGCAGACCTCTATTTGGGAATGAGTTCCATCTGGAGGACCAAAGTCACCCCACAAAGCTCCACCGGCATCAACAAAACACGAATCAGACCCCATCAGGATTTTCTACAACCTCATTATAAGGTCAATTCAAAGAGTAAGTGTCATGAAGCGGCAAAAATATTTTATCTTCTCTAATAGCTATTCTGTACGTGACAAGCATTTCTAATACTTCTACTCTTGAAGTAAGCAGCAGCAAATAAAAGAGTTGAGTACCATTAAGTGGTTTTCTTTGAAATGCAAAGTCTCTGCATATATGTGCATACACAGACTGAACGCATCGTATGTTACACATAGCGAGACTAAATCCTTCACTGTAGTTTGTACAACAGCAGCTTCATCCCTGACTCCCCGTTATGGCCAGTGATGGGATATACAATGTGGAGCTCACCCATCTCAGTGTCAAACAGAGTAACCTCAAAAGACTCGAATGGAGAACAAATAAAACTGGTAGATAAACAAAAATTTCCTCTCAAGTGGTTAGGAAACCAAAATTTATGATGAAATTTCTACTGCAGACTGTCCAAAACCCTCCTGTGGAGGGAGCTGTGGAACATAACACCGGATTTGTCCCTGGGAACCACCAGAAATCTGCCCAGAAGAAATGAAGCCTGCACATCCTCAGAAGGCTGCAGGACGTCAGCCTGCACTGACACCGAGAAAAACTGTGCAATTCACTGGCTGTTCAGGCTCTTTCACATTCCTAAAGGTCCTTGCAGGACATTTGGGATATTATTGACCTAGAATTTTCTATGGATGTCTTAATTATAGGATGGGAAGAGCAAAACTTTTCAAAGACAACTCATTAAACTAAAATTGTTTGATAACAGACATCAACGTACCAGATGCAGAGCACCACCAGGATCATAATCCGAGATTTCATAGACCATGAAACAGATTGTAGTGCTAATCCTACCCTCGGGGATCAATAGTGGAACCAATATCTTTAATGATTCCCATCCCAGGATGATGGGATGGAGCACACTGTCAGCAAGCACACGGACACACCAAGTTTGGGGAGAGGCTGATATACTGGAGAGCTGCTCTTCAGAGGGACACGAACACTCTGGGAGCTGGAGAAACAGATGGCAAAAACATCAGCAAGTTCAGCAAAAGAAAATGAAAAAATCTTACATCTGCAAAAAAAATAAGCCCATGCAGCAGAGGTTGGGCTGACTGGTGTGGAAGCAGCTGTTGCAAAGAATGTGGGGGTCATTCTGGACAACAGGATAAACCCAAATTAGCCATGTGCCCTTGCCGCAAAGGCAGCCAAGCACACCCAAGAGTGTATTAATAAAAGCGTAATCAGAAGATCAAATAAAAGGATCTGGCACTTGCAAGACCACATCTGGAATAATGTGTCCGTTTAGGACTTAGAATCATAGAATGTCCATAGTTGGAAAGGACCCCCAAGGGTCATCGAGTCCAACTCCTGTCCCTGCCCAGGACAACCCCACTGTTCATACCTCCCATTACAATAAAGTTATCGATGTATTGGAGTGAGGCCAGAAGAGGCCACCAAGGTGATCAGGAGTCATTGACAGGTTGACAAAACTGAGCCAGTTCAGCCTGGATAAAGCTTGGGAGACATTTAGTTGTCTACAGAGCATACAGGGAAACTGAGGCACGGGTTGGAATACGCGCAATTCTGATCAGAGAGAAGGAAACAAAGAAATTCATCACGAGGGTGATTGGATACTGAGAGATGCCCAGTGTGACGTCTCCATCCTTGGAGGTGTACAAGACAACCAGAGGCCCTGATCTACGTGATCTAATTTGATTTGCTTTGAGCAGCAGGTTGGAGCGATGACCCTGGAAAACTCTTGCAAACCTGAACTTCTTTATGAATCTCTAATGTTAGAGATATGCAGTAGCCAAGAGAAGAACTGGCAACCTTCACTTTCTTCCTCCACCAATACCTTTGAAACCAGAACATGTGCACATGAATTAGAAACAGTTGTTCCTTCCATCATGCCCATTTTCTTTCTTTTTCTTTAAAACAGTGAGGTTACTGGGGACACTCCTAAAGACAGAAGTTTTCAAAAATAAAACTAAGTAAAAATAACACACATACATGCCATCAAAGCAGCGGATTACTGATACTAAAGAGCACTGGGAATTCTGTGGGAGTGTATTATAGAGCAGCCAATGGAAAATCCAACGTTTCTCAGAAATAATTTTGATGGAATTGAAGAGCTATGAGAACAGAAAAACAACTGGTGAAGGAATATGGATCTGAAGCAGTCCAGAACTTTGGAGAAGATCACAGAAAAATAATGCTATGTAAAAACATGTATCTTTTTAAGCAGAATATATTTCGAAACTGCAGGTTTGAATTCAAGTTCTTCCGAGCAGTTGTGACTCCAGCACCTTTTAATGAAATTTTTAACCATTTTAACACATTTTTAACCATTCTGGAATGGAAAAAATAACAAAGGCTCAACTGTACTTTGTTCTCAGAAGTGGTCTAATGTATATGAAAAAGTGATTAAAAACCCAGCTTTCTTGATGATATCCTGCAGAAACTATTTTTTAGCCCAAATTCCTACCCAAATCCAACTGCATGAAGCAAATCTTTAGCAATGTAAAAGAGACAATAATATTTATATCTTTTACCTTAGGATTTTAAACAGAAATGATTTCATAAAACCCTTAAGTATCCTGGAAACTTTTGTGGGTTTTTTTTTAAACTTGGCTTCAAACCCTGAACAGTTGCAGTTTGTCAATCTCAGAGTTTCATTATGATACTTACTCAAGATACATGTAGATCTTCAACAAACTGTTACTCATATAAAATAGGCGTGTAGCTTTGGCATGGGGTCATTAGATAGTTTGACAGACTTTATAAGTGTTTATATTTCCTATTGAAATATGGAAATTATAGCAACTTAGAGTCACAGAATCATTTTGGTTGGAAAAGACTTTTAAGATCATCGAGTCCAACCATAACCCACTCCTGGCACTATAAATGCAAATATATAAAACTGACTGATCCATTAACAAAATAGAAGTTAAATAGAAGAAAAAAAAATCCTATTGCTAGGAAAAAAAAAAATAATCTTTCTGTACTAGATGGTTTGTGTGTTTCAGCAGAAAAAACCCACAACCAAACCCAGAAACTTGTGTAGAGCAGCATATCTTAAAAACAAATAAAGAAAAGCAAACCAACAACATAAACCGAAGCAACCAAGGAAGTAAAAGAAGCCTCCAAAGCAAAAAAAACACATATGTTAAGACATACACGTAATTTCCCCCACCCACTCCAAATTGAAATAACTGGGGGGGGGGAGAAAAAAGAAAAAACCAAACCAAACCAAACCGAACCAAAGCCCAACAAACTATGCAATTGCTTATATCTAAATTTTAACTGAACTAAAGTAAAAATAAGGCAGCTGCTCAGTACAGTTTCAAATCAAGTGAAGAGGGGTTGATAAAATCTTGAATTTTGGAGATTAAGCACATAAAATGCAAACATACTATTAAAAGTAACTAATTCAAGACTTAGTTCCGCATCCTCTGCAATGTTGGTGGCACGACAGGAAAACCCAGCAACAAACTGTGGCAGCAATGTGACACAAGTCACTAAAAATGTCTTTCAGAGCTTTTTAAAGCACTTATTTTGAGGAAAGACAGAAAAGACTTGGAAATATGACATTGTTTTATGTGTGTTATCTTTTATAAAAGTGGATTTTTTTTTCCCAGGAGACTTCCAATAACACCTCTCGACGTCTTCAAATGTATTTGAGACCGATAATCCCAATCTATGGCTCGAAAAGCCTTTGCTGATGGGGAGAATAGGAAAGCAAAGACTGACACCAAGATCACGTAACATTGCCAGCAGCTGGGGAATATCAGCACCACTGTCTGGAACAATGAGAAACTATCACTGCTGTAATTTAATTCATCAGAGGAGCTTTCTGGTTGATCATGTCCACTTTGTTTCTGCTTAAAAACATCCCGTACCGACTCCGCCAGACAATATTTGCAGTGAATTGACTGAAGAGAAACAAGGGGATTGGTTTTTTCCGAGTTTACACCCTGGTGTGGGTCGCCAGAGCTGGGATTCACTGCACTCCACATCGCTCCCCCCATTCCATATAATAAACATATATATGTATAAAATATAACAAATTTCATTATGTCTAAATGGAAATCAATTGCACTTTCCAGCTGGCGACTGCAAGTAAATGGTTTTAAAGGATGAAACCCTAAAGTTTAGTACTTGTTTCTTTTTACCAAAGATATCATTCCAAAGCAATCCAAATCCTGAATATTCTGTGAGTTAATAATTTCTTTAAAAACTCCATTCATTCTGTTAACAACTGCGAGTAGAAAAGCCTTGTATTATTATTTAAGCCAGAAGTTTCATTTATTGAATTCTAGAGACAGACCTTAATTTATAGCCTCTTTTTCCCCCTATATAAGTGTTCCACTGCAAATCATGGAGGAGCCTTATACCAAAGTAAACTGAAATGGAGGCATTCATTAGTCTGAATATGACCTAAACAGAATTTTTTTAATGATAGCTGTTTGACATTTGAACACAGGGGCCTCTATGTGTCTGTGCAGCTTCACTAACTGATCATATTCAACGATAATTTTAATTTCATTGTATTAGTTTTTAAGCACGCTGTGGCGTTGCCTGCTAAGCGCCACTGTTTTTTTCTTTACATTTGCAAATAAATCTGCTTGTGACCACTAAATTGCTAAAAGTGAAAATAGATCTGAAACTACTGCTCTCTCCACAAAATGAAGTCTACTTCTAATGTAAAGGAATCTCTGGTAACAACAACAACAACAACAAAGCCTCTACAGCTTAGTCGTAGAAAGTCTGTTTCAGTTAATATTGAATTATTGACCTTCTCGTATAAGCACTGCTAGTTCAGGTGATTTCTGTACCAGCAAGAAAGTATAGCATTTTAGAACAAAAAAAAAAAAATTGAAAATAGATTGCAAAATTTTGCACATTTGTGTTTTCCAGGTATAAGCGTATTCTTTAGGTGCAGAAGCAGATAGACAATCATGTAAGTCATTGCCTAGCAACAACTGCAGCTGTGCCTGCAACATCCCAGTCATGTAAAACCAGTGGAAATTGGGCTGCTGCCCAAATGGGTGGTTCCATAGATCCACAGAACGTCCTGAGCTGGAAGCACCCACAAGGATCATGGAGTCCAACTCCTGTCCCTGCACAGGACACCCCACAGGTCACACCGTGTGTCTGAGGACCTTGTCCAGTCTCTTCTTGAACACTGTCAGGTTGGGGCCGTGACCCCTCCCTGGGGAGCCTGTTCCAGTGTCCAGCACCTCTGGGCGAAGAACCTTTTCTGAATGTCCCACTGACCCTCCCTGGCCCATCTTCCTGCCATTCCCTGGGTTCTGTCACTGTCACAGAGAGAAGAGCTCAGCCCTGCCCCTCCTGCTCCCCTGTGAGGAACCTGCAGCCCCATGAGCTCTGCCCTCAGTCTCCTCTTTTCCAGGCTGAACAAACCCAGGGACTTCAGCCGCTCCTCATACAGCTTCCCCTCCAAACCCTCCACCAACTGTAGCCTCTTCTGGACACTCCCCAGCAGCTTTATCTCCTTTTTCTCCTGTGTCCCCAGCCCTGCACACAGTGAATGCTCCAGGTGAGGCCGAGCAGAGCGGGACAATCCCCTCCCTGCCTGGCTGGCCGTGCTGTGCTGTATGCACCAGCACACGGGTCCCTCTTGGCTCCAGGGACACTGGTGGTTCATGTTCAAGTTGCCGTCGACCAGAACCCACATATCCCTCTCCTTGGAGCTGCTCTCCAGCATCTCATCCTCCAGTCTGTCTGTACACCAGGGTTGCCGTGTCCCAGGTACAAAATCCGGTGCTTGCCCCTGTTGAACTCTCTCAGGTTCCAGTCCGAGCAGCTCCTCACCGAGCGGCCACACAAGTGTCAGGGCTGGCACGACGGATGGTGACGGTGGGGTGGGAGGAACAGAAACACCTTTCCCACTGAGAATAATCCACACTACAAATATATCATGAAATAAAAGCATGAATCCTACGTTAATACCATATATTCAAACGTATATTATGAATAATCTACTGTGACCAGCTAAATTCTTCTGTATCTTTTCTTCAAGGAAAGTTACTTCTATCAGGAAAACAATCCGCCAGTTCCTATATCAATTTGTCTGTGACTCTTTTCAAATGTATTCAGAAAAGGTCAGATCTCCTGAACTTTTGCCAGGGCCTTTAAATATCAAATCAGGTTTGTTGTAAAACAGGTGATTTTCATTAGCATTTATTTTCTTTCCTGTAAGTATCATTGCAGCTCATTTTTCTAGTAAGTTTTATCTTATGTTTTCCTTACAATACTACTTCATGTAATTTTCAAATTCTCATACAAACCTGTACGGGATTTAAATCTAATCGGATAGATTTGTTATGTAGCTTTCAAAATAATGTGGCTGACTGCAAAATAAAATATTACACAGGTACACAGTGGAAATCTCCACTGGACCCTGATTATATGCTATCTTCTACCTCAAAAATGCTATTTCAAAATTATGAAATAAATACTACCCTAATTTTTCAAATTGTGGAAGGTTTAAGAAGTCTCTGCCTGCAGGTATTTAATTGGATAAAGTGTTCCAATTCGGACACAAAACAAAGATGATGATTAAATTGAAATAGACCTTCACTGACAGTATTTGTTCTAGGATTGGTTTTCGTCTGTTTTTCTGCTCTCGAGGATTGGCTCTAACCTGAATGCAACATCTGTGTTTGTATCAAAATCTTACATTAATTTAATCAAGAATGCTTTTTGAGTCACACAAAAACCCAAAAATAATTCTTATCCCCATATTTAGTACTCCCTTCACTAAAACTGGCTTGAATCTTGCCAACATACATTTCACGTTCTAGTCAGCTCTGGGGAGCCAAAACTTGCTATGAAAACTATCACAGAAAGAAAACAAACAAACAAAACCCCAAAAAAATCCAACACCGCAAAATAGTTTTCAAATTATAAGCTGTCTGTCTTCAATGGTTAACATGACAATTTTTTATTTTCTTATAAGATGGGAAAACAGCCTTAAAAATGTTGGCCATGTAACAGAAAGAGGAATCAGTTTAACAATTTACAGATTGGTTAACAGTTACTTGAATAATACTTCACCAAATAAAATTTCACATATCAGAAGTATATTAAGAAATATTAGGAGTGGGTTTGTAATGTTGTTTAAACAAGATAGACTGACTAATAGTATTTCTAAATGACTGCTCTCATCAGCTGTGCCCAGGCATTAAATACATGGGTAAATAGTATTAATGTCAGGCTCTACACTAAATATTGAGATTGTACCATAATGTGTCTTTCACACTCTTTACAAAGTACTTAGTGGGGAGAAGATGTAAATTAATCTCACTCTCTCTTCAGCTCATTTTCCATTTGTTCAAAACTCACAGAATCTTATTACTACAGGCGAGAGAATACTGATCTTCTTGTAAACTTTCATTTCTGTGTTCATACCTACAGAAATAAATTGGATTTTAAAGCCACTCAGAACATAAACACATTGTGCTCATCGCAATAAAACACGCATTTGCATAAATAAAAATAATTCCTGTATCCTGGCTTATTATCCAATGTTCTCATCTGTAAACCTCTCGTAATAAAAACAATTTTTATGCAGACAGGAGAGGTTTGAGTTTTAATTGAATTATAAATTGTAAATAAAAAGTTTATATTAGACGGAGAGGAAGGAAAAAAGAACAAAACCAAAGATTATTTAGTAGTAAGGTTAATTTGTCTCTGGTGCTTGAAATTACCACAAGAAGGGAGGAATGGTACAGTAAGAACTTCGGTTAGTCAAACTTATTATCTAAATTCTAGGTATTTGACTGAAAACACTGAAACTTGCCCAAATGCCACCTTCGGTTTTTAGGTTATACATGTTCTTAATGAGTTCCCACAGAAGTCTTAATAAAACAGAAAACAAAGCCAGAACGGAAGACTTAAAAACTGGAATTCTGCCCAAAATTTGACAGCTTGAAAAGCTGTGTCAAAGGAAATCCTAAGGGAGAAATTCCCAGCTCTGCTGGTGGTGCTAAATGGATTACCGGTTAACACACCCACAGCAAACATTCCCATTTCTATTTACATCTTGAAAAAAAGTGACTTTTTAGACGATGTGCTAATCTTTTCACCAGCTATTCAACCCACCAGTGAAGTCTGACCACACTGTCTAGTTGAAATAATCTCCCCTGAACATTTGTGAAAGTATTAATGCAATCTTCTACTTCCAGAAAATGAGACAAACCCAGGACTATATGAACTGGTTGATCTACTGTTGCCTTTGAGGAAAAGAAGACAACATCCTCATACAAAACTATTGTATTTCTGACTTTTTATTTTTTATCTCTAAGGTGAAGCCACCTTTCTAAATGGGAATGAGTTAACAAGTTCACCATCTAAATTATTCTTTGTCGTAACATTTATGGAAAACTTTGCAAGCTAGTTCTCTGCAGATGACACCAAAATTTCAAATCAAGCCACTGTAGTGACTTTTGCCAAAAGATGGACATTTTTTTTAGTTGTAAAGTTCTCTAGAAATTAAGTTTTGAAACAGAAAGACTATCATCTTCGTATCCCTCAGAATCCTATCAAAATTACAGCTCTATGAATTGTGTAATTGCTATTTTGAGTTTTGATAGTCTCAGAATGATGCTGCTTGGAGCTCTAGGACAGTTAAACAGGATTATTTGAAAACGAGGCCTCTTAAACAGAAGCCTAAATTGTGTGACTCCCTTGTTTTTTTGGCCTAAAACAAACTTCACCTCATATCAAACCCCACTCAAGGAGTGAAAGAGAAATGGCGCAGTTATTTGAGGAAATACTATTAAAAAGTGTTTATCTGTGAAGGTATGAAAATACTAGAAATAGTCGGTGTGGCTGTAGTACCACTTAAAAGATTTCAGAGCCATTTTATTCCTACGATACGGATCTTCTGGTTTTGGAAGCAACCAAAGTCTCAGCTGTGTGGAGATGAGCTGCCATGTGGTCCATGCCAAGAACATACCCTGGATGTACAGATATAACTGTGCTGAGCTCTTTCTACTTCAACCCATAACCTCCAGGGGAAAAAAAAAAAAGATTTAGACGAGTCAGAGGTGCCTCGCCAATGCCTGTAAAGATTAATACTCTTCATGCCTCTTTCAAGACCCCCAGTCCACACTACTTCTTCCTCTTAAAGGAAGACATTTCACAGATCTGACAGCACAGCCACAAAGACATAAGCCAAACTGAAGCTCTTTCCACCCCTCACAACGATTAACCTTTCCTGTCAGATCTCTTGACGGCGAGATGAAAGATCCCTGAAGATCAGAACTCCAGCAAGAGAGTGTGACCCACTCTATTAAGGGCTTTAAACGTTAAGACCAAACCCTTGAACTCCATCAAAACGCCAACAAGCAGTTTTGTGCACTGTACAGCAGCGTGAAGGATCAAAAAACCTCCACCCAAACTTCATAGTAATTGCCCAACTGCTTTCTGCGCAGGCTGGAGGTAATTGTTAACCTTTTATCGCAGCGTAGTTTAGAGGATGTTTGAAGTGGTTCAACGGTGGTGTAACAAAGACATGTAAAAACGTGATGTCAAAGGTGAGGGAGTGACACTGCACGGCCAGTGAGGAAACCAGCCTGAGCAGGACTGCACAGAATCTCAGGCTGGTTGGGTTTCAGGACCTCTGTAGATCCCCCAGTGCACACGCAGGGTCACAGAGCAGATCACACAGGATCCCAGGCGGGTTTGAATGTCTCAGAGAAGGAGACTCCACACCCGCTCTGGGCAGCCTGGGCCAGGCTCTGGCACCTCCCAGCACACAAGTTTCTCCTCATGTTCACATGGACCCTCCTGTGTTTCAGTCTGTGCCCGTTGCCCCTCACCCTGGCGTTGGGCACCACTGAACAGAGTCTGGTCCATCCTCTGACACCCACCCTGAGATATTGATCCATTGAGCAGATCCCTCTCAGCTTCTCTTCTCCAGCTCAACAGCCCCAGCTCTCTCAGTGTCTCCTCATCACAAAGATGCTCCAGACCCCTCAGTATCTTTGTGTCCCTCCACTGCACTCTCTCCAGTAATTCCTTGCCCTCCTTAAACTGGGGAGCCCAGCACTGGACCCAGAACTGCAGATGGGGCCTCCCCAGGGCAGAGCAGAGGGGGAGGAACAACCTCCCTGACCTGCTGCTCACACTGTTCCTCATGCACCCCAGGTACCGTTGGTTTCTTGGCCACAAGGGCACATTGGTGACTCATAGTGACCCTGGTGTCAACCCATTGGTGCATACAGATCTGTATATTCAGCTGTAGAAATCAGTTCTTCCTTCTGATGACTCGTGTATATTTTTGTGGAAGGAATATCGCTGTTGCATTGACAGTGCGTCATTTATGTTAACTGGTGTAGAAAATGGCTGACCCTGGTGTCCACCAGAACTCCCATGTCCTTCTCTGCAGAGCTGCTTTCCAGCAGCTCAACCCCAACCTGTATCGGTGCTCTAACAGACTTATTGCAAATAGTCTCTGGCAAGATGAAAATATTCAGATAATATTGAATACAAGGAAAGCCGTAACGTCCTCCAAATATCAGCATTTTTTCTAAATAAGGAGCAAGAGGTGTATAAATATGACAATACACAGCATAAATGCAGAAAAAAATAAGGGTAGCCAGTACCTAACACCAAAATATTTGCTAGGTTTGGTAAATTTTAGCTTTATTTGGCTTACATATTTTTATAACAGACATTATAAAACCCGACTGTATGTTAAGTGACATCTATTTATCTACCTATTTATCTACCTCTCTATCTAAATACAAGATAAATTTAAAGCTGCATCTTAAGCATAAAATTTATCTTCATCTTCACACGCAACCAACCATGTAGAAAAAAGTTCAACTTCTGACTTAATTTCTAGGTTAATTCCTACATAGGTGAAAGCATGAGACTCGGGAACTTCAGATAACAGAATTTTCAACTATAAAATGAATCTGTTTGCCATTGATTTGTACAAAGATCAGCTCTGCAATGGTCTAATAAGAAGTCAAACATCAGCTGAAAAATCTTTTTCAAGACAAAAAATGGAAGTCGGCAGGGATCCCACAACTCTCGCAACGAGGGGTGGAAAAGTCCATTTTTAAAGATTATTAATTATAAAAATGTTTCTTCCACCAGCCTCTATTTGTCGAGGACATACCAGAAATGTAAGAACTTGACACCTGAGACAAATTAAATGGGTAAAACCCCATTTAATTTTTTTTTTTTTTTTTTTTTTTCCCAGTTCTTCTTTAAATGTGAAAATGCTATGCTGGAAAGGTTTAGAGGAAGCTAACAAATTATGATTGCTTTTTATTTTCAATGATGATAAGTGGTAAGTGACTTATCTACCCATGTTCAGGCATAGGGAGACTATGGACCAAATTCTTACCAGTAATAATTGGTTTTTCTTGGATTATGCTTATGCAGAAACCTGAAAAATTTACTCTCATGCTTCTTTTTTACAGTATAAAATGGAAAACTGGCTTGTCATCATGCTGACGCAGAAGCAAAATTAAAAGAGAGTTCTACATATTCTTAGAAAAGGATACGTATCATTTCTATTTGAAAAATCCAGCTGAAGTTTATATCCTTGAATTCAGTAGTGCATTCAAAAGCTCCCATTAAAACAAACTCATTTAAAGAATTCAGCAGCAATTTCAACTACTTACTGAAGGAGCTTTGTAAAATTACTGGGGCTTCGAAGCCGACGCTCACACAATAAAAGTGCTTGGAAATCAGACTTGTTCCCAGGAAGTCAGTGGTCAGATTCTTACAGACATCAAGTGGATTTTTTACATGACAACAGGAAAGAAAAAGAAAGAAAATGCATAGTTTTTATAGTGTGGAGATAAATCATTAGCTGTAGTTCTGTAGGCCTCGATGTTTATTCTGTCTTGGTAGTGCCTTGGTGTTTCAGACAAATGAAGAATTAGGACAGTTTTATAAATAAACTTGCTGCTGTGAATCACCAACTTAAATCACATGCCTGTTTTGCTGTTTGCTGAGTATCCATAGCTCCCCTGTTCTTTGTCCCAGAATTTAAAAACAAACCAGAAAATCTGGTATAGTAATATTTAATACGACATACGTTTGTCAAGATTGTTAGAGAGGAAGAAATACTTTTCTATAAGCAAACAATCCTCAGCAACATATATTTAAATATTTACTTGCGGTTTTTCCATATTTAACAAATATATAGTGTCATTTTGCATAAAAGACCATTTTGATTTGAAGGACATATTACAGCTTTTAACAAGCTCAGTCTGAAGAACACACAGTTGATGAAGGTTGGAATATGAACTTCACAAACCAATGATACCCTCAGCCATGCCCAGAAGATCCACACACTGCCTCCTATTTTCCATCTCCTTTCATCTCTGAAGGTAACGCAGCTAATTCCACCACTGTCAAAGCTGCCATGGAACGAAAATTCCCCATGTGATGCAACAGTTCTGCAGAATCTGTATTCAAATGTCTTTTATAGGAAGGACTGAAGAGTTTTCTAACATGAATGAAACAGCAGAATCACAGAGTCATTTTGGTTGGAAGACCCCTCAGGATCATCAAGTCCAACCATAACCCCCAGCCCTATCACAATCCTCAAACTACCAACTGCTCCCCACAATTTTGTACCATCTATAAACATCATGACAGTGCATTTCAGTACCTGGAGGAGGTTCTCTGACCTTTTGAACGATACTTGATGCACAGTTCTTTGGTTTTACTCCAGAAGGCGACAGGATTTGCCCATGGCAGAGGGAAATTTGGATGTTTCTGTTGTCAGTGTGCACGGAGTAGGAAATCCAGATTCTGCCTTCTCTGTATCCTTTGTCATTGCCATCATTGCCATTAGAGGAAAGAAAGGATAATATTTAGCTACACTTTTGTCTTCACAACCACATGAGGGATACAAAATAGAATTCTTAGTTGTCACTACTCCTATGTAGAATCATCAAATATGTATAATCATAAAATCATAGAATCATTTTGGTTAGAAGAGACCCTCAAGATCATGGAGTCCAACCATAACCCACCCCTGGCACTGCCCCATGTCCTGAGAACCTCATCTCCGTCTGTCCAATCCCTCCAGGGATGGTGACTCCACCACTGCCCTGGGCAGCCTGTTCCAATGCCCCACAGCCCTTTGGGGAAGAAATTGTTCCCAGATCCAACCTCAACCTCCCCTGGTGCAACTTGAGGCCATTTCCTCTCGTCCTGGCGCTTGGGAGAAGAGACCAACCCCCTCTATGCTCCAACCTCCTCTGAGATGGTTGTGGAGAGCGATACGGTCTGATAAGGATAATGAAGAAGGTCGTTATGCTGAGAGGCCACACACTTTTGAAGCCTCAAAAGCAGCAGACACAAGTTGTCATAGTCTAATCACTACGACATTTTAAGTAGTATCACTAACCTGAAAGAGGCTTTACTGTAAATTCAATTTATTAACTCAAAGACAGCTCTGCTATTCAGCATCAAAAGCTGTCAATATGCACAGAAGATGGAAGAAGACTATAGAATTATCCCTACCTATATAAAAATTACTTTTCCAGGCAACTTGAAAAATATTTCTTCAGAATATTTCTATCCAAATTTAGAATTACAAGTTTTTATACATTCAAACATTTGGAGCTTTGGATTATTACCAACAGGCTAGAGAAGAAGTCAATATTCTTATTTCTGATTAATTTATTTCATCAATCTAAAATCCAAATAAAAATGTCATATTTACTTTTTAAACACTTTGTCAGTGTTTTTCTCCACCACGAAAGTCAAGGGAATTTTACAGTCTCACCTTAAAAGTTCTAGTAGGAAAATATCAGTATTGCATTTATTCTATATGAACTGTCAAAGGTTATTTGAAATGATGGAGAGCATTAGAATTTTCAGCATTATCAATTTTTCACATTATTGATTTAATCAAAGTTCATCGTGCCTTTAAAACATTTTTAAAAGACTCCACAAAAGCTTCTGCTTTGCCATCGGAACTGCAGTGCTGCCCTGCAAACATAAGCAGCCAACACAATGGTGCAAAGACACCAACGGCAGGGTTATTTCTGAATTTAACAATAATCAAGGCAAACCTCCTCATTTTTTAGTTTTCCATCCACAAGATTTTTTTCAAACAGCTCTAATTTCAGGCGTTACAACCACACATCCCTTAAGCTTTTTCTCATGGGTCGAATGTATGTAAAGAATTGAACGATTCTTCCGAAGGGAAAGAAAAACGCTCCAAGGTGGGCGGAATTTGAACAAAGCACCAACCCGCTGCCACAGCCAACCAAGCCCGACAATTTTATTTTTTAAAGCAACTTCAGCACCTGGAAAGACGGGGTGAAAACTCCAACTATCTCCTCTGCTGGTAGTTTTGGGCTGAAACTCTGGGGATTTTCCTCGAGGCTTTTATTTTCCTTTCAATCAGGAACTGCTGCGCTGCTGTTGAGCATTCTAACAACACTTTCAAACCACTAGCGTGCTCGTTACTACAATTTCTTCATTGATTTTCCTTTATTTCATTAATTTGAAGACCTGCATCTGATGACCTTAATACCAGTGTTTTGAAGAAACAGTAGTTCTAGACAAACAAAAGAAACAATTGGAAAGATATTGGTATTTCTACTATTGAAAGCTTCAATGTTCCAAAGCCAGCAGCCCCAAAACGGCCACGTACAAAATAGTTCAACATGTTAAAGCCGACTAAGAAAATAGTTTCCCCGGCAGTTTAAATAACACCAAGAAAAAAGTAATAAGGCTTTAAGACTTATTACATAAAGCAGAAAAATAAAGCTCTTCATAAACTGTGAAGCTAAACTTTTTTATTATGAAGACAAAGCACCACCTGCGACCTTTAAGAGATTTATTTCGTTCCTTCACCCCTTCTCCTGTGCAAACAATTACAACATTATTCACTCCATAGCTATGAAAAAATCCGTCATCGACACCGCTTTTTATTTTCTTCTCAACACATCCATTATGTTTCAAATAAACATTTTTTTTCCCAGCTCTTGGAGTTCTTAAATAACTTCTTCAAACACTCGGGAGAAGTGTTGACAAAACCGTGAATGATGTTGAGCTGAATTGTTTGTGTCACAAAGAAACACCTCACCCCCCAGCACACATTTCCCCTGAGACAATGTGGTAAAGCAAAGAAAACTTCAATTCCACGGCTCCCAAGGACAAGCATCGTACCCAGGTACGGCAAGTACGATCACACCGGCGTCCCCACAAAATCAAAGGTTCGCAGCTTGGCAGTTATACTGATATTTCAGTAAAAGTGCTGAGGATTTTAACTGGAGCGCCCTGGGATTCATTTAGCAAATGCCATCGCATTTTGTAGGTGTTTTTAAGCAGTTTAACTCATGTCTATATGACCTTAAGTATCTTATAGTCATATTTCAACAGATTATATTAGATATATAGTGCATAATTTCGTAGTATCTTTGTTGTCATATTTCTTAATAGTTTAACTGCCGTTGTTGGGTTGTTCCCCACGAGCTGATCTTTAAGTATGTACCTACGTGCTTACACAAACTTTTATCTTGGATGATTTCTGAAGGCTCCTTCAGCAGTCTGGTTGGAGGCCTGTGGTTCGTGAGGTTCCCCAGGGGTCAGTGTTGGGTCCGGTTCTGTTCAACCTGTTCATCAACGACCTGGATGAACAGACTGAGTGCATCCTCAGCCAGTTTGCTGATGACACCAAACTAGGAGGAAGGGCTGACACACCAGGGGCTGTGCTGCCATCCAGAGACCTGGACAGGTTGGACTGGGCAGAGAAGAACCTGATGAAGTTCAACCAGGGCAAGTGGAAAGTCCTGCACCTGTGGAGGAACAACCCCAGAGACCAGTACAGGTTGGGGTTGAGCTGCTGGAAAGCAGCTCTGCAGAGAAGGACGTGGGAGTTCTGGTGGACACCAGGGTCACCACGAGTCACCAATGTGCCCTTGTGGCCAAGAGGCCAATGATACCTGGGGTGCATGAGGAACAGTGTGAGCAGCAGGTCAGGGAGGTTGTTCATCCCCCTCTGCTCTGCCCTGGGGAGGCCCCATCTGCAGTTCTGGGTCCAGTGCTGGGCTCCCCAGTTTAAAAGGACAAGGAATTACTGGGGAGAGTCCAGTGGAGGGACACAAAGATGCTGAGGGGTCTGGAGCATCTTTGTGATGAGGAGACACTGAGAGAGCTGGGGCTGTTGAGCTGGAGAAGAGAAGCTGAGAGGGATCTGCTCAATGGATCAATAGCTCAGGGTGGGTGTCAGAGGATGGACCAGACTCTGTTCAGTGGTGCCCAACACTAGGGTGAGGGGAAACGGGCACAGACTGAAACACAGGAGTGTCCGTGTGAACATGAGGAGAAACTTGTGTGCTGGGAGGTGCCAGAGCCTGGCCCAGGCTGCCCAGAGCGGGTGTGGAGTCTCCTTCTCTGAGACATTCAAACCCGCCTGGGATCCTGTGTGATCTGCTCTGTGACCCTGCGTGAGCAGGGGGGTTGCACTGGGGGATCTACAGAGGTCCTGAAACCCAACCAGCCCGGGGTTCTGGGATGGGCACAGACACATTGACGTGCAGCTGACTGTTGCATTTCCAGTAACTCTGCAAAGCATCTCCTGGTTGCGCACCCTCTGCACTTCAAATTAGTGAAAAGCCCTTTCCCTTCTCCCCCAAACATCTACTCAGGCATTGGGAAGAAATAATTTTGAGATGTTTGGTTATATACATTTGAATGTAGTGACTGAAGAGACATTGTCCTATTCCCATCTTTGACCTCTCTGGATACTTTTGCAGGTTTTACCTGTTGGACCTCCTACTTTCTTCCGTGGCTTCCGCAAGCAATACATACACCTAGACCTTGTTGTCATTCAAAAGAAATTAAGAATAGAGTTCTTTTGTCTTCCATCAAGTGGAGAACTTGTCAAAAGAAAAGTAAAAATGGTTCCCTAGTCTTTTAATTAAAAAGTCAAACTTTGACCTCTTATGCCTCAGCCCATGTAACAGTGAGTGACTGCAATGGTTTGATACAGCTTCTGTCAGAAACAGAAAACAGAGTGTGCAAAACTCGCCTTTACGCACTGGACAGAGATTTCCAAATTGTTTTAAAAGCTAATGTTTTAAGTTCAATCTCAAAAATAAAACTGTAAGAAGAAAAGTAAAAACAAAACCAAAAGCCCCCAACAAATCAGAACAGCAACAATAACAACCAGATAAACCAGCTACATTGCTTAAGATCACAGAAAATGAAGTTTCAGACAGGGAAATGCATCGGAAATGAGTAACTTGCATGAATTTCACTGTTTGAAAAACAGCCTTCCAGCTAAAACACTGCTAACATCGTCTGTGAAAATATACGGTCTTCAAAGTCCTGAGAGCGATGGTGGCATGGCACACCTGGCAAACTGACACGGCAAACAGCTGCTGGGAACATGTTCTTTCACTCTTTTAAAACAAGCTCATTGAAAATAAATGCAATCTGAAGTACCTGGGCATCTCCAGAAAACACACTACTGCGAAAAAATCAGCAGCAAAACGAAAGCAAACTGAAGACCAATACATCACAAAGAAAAAAACCCAAAATGACACACCAATTCACAGCTTTCCATAGCATTAAAGTTAAGTAAACTTTTTGAAAGATTACAAGGTTTTTGTACCCAATCTACAGAGTTAAAAGAGGTTAAACCATTGAACCAAGCGACAGTCCTGCCTTGAGGTGGTTTTGCTAAAAAATCATGGTTTCAAGCGGGTAGCCTGTCTCCAAAGTAGGGAATTTAATGGCTTCACAGTGGCCACCGTGCTTTAAAATTCTTAATAGCAGCAGCTGTCTTGATTTTTGTTTTGGTGTTTTGAACTGGGAGCCATGTGATGTGCAAGAAGGAGAACAGAGCAGCATCACATTCGTGGAGTGACCGAGCAGCTCACACATTACTCACACCTTTGTAGCAGGGCTGGTGCACGGACCTGCCTCCGGCATAAAGCAGCAACAGCAACCTAAGCAAAAGGTATTTAACATTTTCTAAACTAAAAGTGTAGCTAACAACATTACAAAATGCATTTTGAACCATTTTTGCGGGAGTGTGACATTCTTCAGTCTTTCACGATGCAGCTAAGCATAAATATATACATTTGCATAAATGTATACATTTACATAAATATATTTAACCACAAAGGAGTCAGCAGAGACCGGTGGTACAGTTGCGTGGAAAGGGTTGAGGAAAACACTTGGAAACAGTAAAATCTGTGAGATGAGAACAGGGAGCTGAGAAGCAGGAGAGACATGTGCTGGAATCAGATAATACTGCAGAACAGGCAAGAAAGGAACCCAGTGAAACCAGAATAGGGAGCGACATCATCACTGGCGGCAGAGGCAGGAACAACCAAACTTTTGAGACAAACAACAAAGTTTCATCAAATGGGTCCCGGATCTCCAAACCAGAAAACAGAGGAAGCGAACTGGCCTCAGGCAATCAGTGTTCCCAAAATTCACCTTCACCGCAAGGAAATCAGTCCCGTAGTTTCAGGAAAATAAAAATACTGCATTTGGATTAAGCAAAACAGTCCTGGCAGCATGAGCCGAATAATGTATGTTTTCCCAGTGCAATCGTGATAATGAGAAATGAACTATTTATATTAATTATCTCAGACTGTTATAAGAAGATTAATTAATTTGCAGGAGCATGCCCAAATGACCCCAAGATACCATACTATTTTATTTATATATATATATATATATATATGCTACACTTCTGAGATTCGTGCATTGAGAAAGCTAAGAAGAATGTTGCAAATACTTTTAGATTCACTGGAATGGAAAAAGAGAACAAAGAGTAAACCTCAGGATTTAATAGTAAATTTGCTCCCTGCGGTCCAATGCGAACTCTGGGTACTTTACTCACACCTGTGGATCCTGTGGATTGCAGAGCAGGTTCTGAATCTCACTGCAATTTTCCACTTAGCAATCTACCCCTGAACTGCCATTATTATCAGTGTTCCCAAAAAGCCTGCGTAGCAGGAGCAAACATTTATCAGCAGATGCAATAATAGCAAATTTATCGCCCAGAGGAGGCAGCTTTTGTAGATTAAATACATTTTTTGTATACTGACTTCTGAATGCTTTGGTAATTATTTATTTGCTTTATGAGCCATAGACGACCACTGAAACTGTTAAGTGAACATTTGCTACCACTTTTTGTTCTGATTTCAAGACTTAAAGCGTTTGCTCTTGGCTGGCTGGCCAATACTTGCTCAGACTGACTCCTGCTTTAAATCACTTGCAAGAGTCAGAATTCAGGGCAGAATGGGTTTGCTGAGGTTTTTTTTTTCCTAACAAAAGCTATTAGAGAAATAATGCTATTGATTTTATTTTCTATAGGATTCTCACTGGGTTTGTTTGTCCTTCTTGCCGAGATGCTATTTCTGCACTAAAAAACATACAATTTTTGTGAATGAGGTCAGCGCGTGTTTGGATCACATCTCTACATGGAAAATTAAACTATTCAATCAATCCGGAAAAGCTGCACAATCTTTAATTCCAATCCCACTGAAACAAATTAATGCAGTTTTACTATTTGAGTTTTGTTAATACAAACTTCTCCCAGGAATTAGTGGTTTTCCCAGCCTATTGTAAGACGATACACAAGAATGGCTATAAAATACTCCATGTTAATCCACAAAATTTGACAATACATTTTAAAAGATAAAGAGTTGTATCTCCCCGCAGGAGGTGTCCTTCAGACACCTTCGTTTTTCTCCTACCTCTCAATGGCAACACGACTATAAGAGCAGATGAACAAAGAAGCCCAGAACACTCCTCGCCTGCTTTCTGATGTACAGAGCTGATGTTTTCTGGAGCACAACAGTGAAGAGTTGCATGACTCATACAATTCAAATTCTGAATTTCACCGCAATTTATGTCCTCATTTGTTCAGCCTGTACTAGCTGCGCTGCAGAAACACCCAACAAAAAATATATATATTTTTTTTCTTTCTGGTATTTCTAGTTGAAATAGCTTGGTTTAAACACTAAAAGTATTTTTCAAAAGTACGTTCAGTACTATTTGTCTAGACCTTTTGTAAGTCTTTTCTTTTTGTCTAAAAGTGAACTAAGATTTTGAGAAAGCTATCCTGCTTGATTTTTAAAACAACTCACCTGTTTATAACACCTACAGAAGATCTTTTTCTGCACATATCTGATCATATATATATATATATGTTATGAGAAGGTATATATATATATATCTTTTTTTTTTTTTTTTTAACCTTAACAAACAGAGCTATGCCAGGAGACTATTCACTCAACTTTGAAACACATCTTTCCTGGTTTTCCAGTTTTAGGCACACCTAATGTACTGAACTGCTGCTACGAGTCACTGCCCTCCACTTACTATGGTACTTAGGGAGGCCTAACCTGAGTTATAAATCTTCTTTCTTCTCTCAGACTTTCCTATTTACTTGAAGTATTCTCTTTGTACTGAGGCAGGTCTCATTTTATTACTGCGACGCTGATAACATCTTAAGTGCAATAATGTATTTTATATATTTATACACAGGTAAAAACACAATTTGTTTTCTTATATGTGTATGCATACACATATGTATGCAAGTATACCTTATTCCGATACATATAATATTACATATATTATATAAGTACACTTCTGTGTATGCATACACGTGTTGTTATGAGAGGGGGTTGTTTGCTCACTTGTGGGGTTTTTTTGTAGCCGATTCTCCTCATGGATTCTGGTAAGTCTGAGTATTCATGTAGACCCAGTGAACATTCTAGAGCTCATTCAATCTGTGGTCTGCACTCCAGTAAGTCTTGAAAATTCTGCTATTTATAAATTCAGAAGGTAAAATATATTGGTTTATTATGTTATCTGTGCTTTGTGGGACCTTTAATTCATTTGCTCTAGGTGGTAATTATCAAGAAGAAATCACAGCTATGATTTTTTTAAACTAATCAGATATGGCCTAGTTTACCTCCAGACGCACTCCTAAAAAAAGAAAACACTAATATTTCACAGTTCCTCTAGGATTGGTTTGTCATAATTTGATTAATTCTCTCCTCATATTCTACTTGTTTTCTAATGCAATAAATCAGCCTAATAAAATTATTATCATTTTCTTCATGACAAACAAAAAAAAGACAGTTTTATTTACTATCAGCAGCTGGCAGAATTCTAAAATATGAAGTTTTAAAAACATATGAACAAGTAAAAAAATACAGACTAGAACAATGACATCATCTTTCCAGAGCTAAATAGATGGGGCTTATATTAATAGTTCATCAAATGCCATGTCCTTCCTATCTTCTGTCCTAGCTAAATGCAGATGTTTTCAGTCAAATTTATCTAGCGATTAATCTGGTTAATTTAAGTTTGGAAGAACATTGCTCAGTAGAACTTCTGATTTTACTGAGTGTACATATGACTTTTCTAAGAAGCAAGTACAACTAATAAAGAATCTTTTTGCTGCCAATATTACATAATGTAGCTAAATCACAAAATTATAGTAATATAATAACCAGGAATATAACATTCTGCTAATGTCATGATTTACTTCCCCAAAAATGAGAGGAGTACTTGGGAATAAGGGAGAGAAGCCTCACCTGGAATATTTTGTTATTTATGGATTGATTTTGAAGATGACAAGATAAGATCAGAACAAGGTGTACAAATGATGAGGAAAATAATTTAGAGTTCTATCCAAGTGTAGTTATTCTTGGCTTAAATCTCACACAAAACAAAAATGAGAGGAATTTCAACTAACTACACAATGTCATCAATTAAATAAAATAGACTGATGCAGTGTTCCTGATGAAAGAGTTCAGAGATTCATGTGAAGCGGGAAACTTTTTCATAGAACGAGAAGAAACTTTGTGGATAAATAGCAAATAATATAGGAATAAAACACTGTATTAATTATTAGGGGAGGGGGGAGTGTGTAGAAAATTGCTATCTATTACTTCCAGAAATAAGATATGCAAACAGCAGATCTTCAAATTACTCATTAGATAGCTGCTTACAAATTCACATGATCAAATCAAATGTTTTTTAGGTCTTCCCTCTGATGAAGTATAGTTTGCCTACAAACTTGTTCATTCCATTGAATTACAAGAATGTATTTGATTATGTCCTTCCCCCAGATGTAGGAATTGCACTGATATTTTACAGTTCTGAACACAGCGTTGAGAAAACTGTCAAACTTGCCAAGATATTAGACTATAAAACTTTTATTCTCCCATTAAACAGGTGGAAGATGAGCCTCGACCAGACTGTCCAACCCTAAGTGCTATGGAAAGGGATAAATCCCAGTAAATATAGTTGATCCAATAGGTAACTGCAGCATTATAGAGTTTCTTCTGCTCTTCTTTGTGGCAAAGGGACACCAGAAGGGTGGTTTTACTCCCTTGTTTATCATGGTATGGATTAAATCTCGGTCCAGCATTGGAGAGTAAATAGCAGATCAACAGTTTCTTGAATCCTTATCCTCACCAGACACATCCTCTGTTGTGACTATAACGAACACTAGCAAAGAATTAGTGATCAATGGAAGAATTAACAAAGATATTAGTAGCCTCCCTCTTTTATTCTTCTTGGAGATGGAACAGAAATTTTGAGCAAACATTCTTTGATAATTTGTCTGCTAACCCACCTCAGAGATGTATCCATCTGGATTTTTTTAATGGTGAAAGCTTGCACCCTCAGTTCTACAAAAAATAATTGAGGGAAGGATTACAAAGGCTTATTCACGCTGAGTAACACCACATTTGTTTTATTTGAATGGAGCTATTCATGGGTGCAATTGCTTTATACAATAGTTTTAAAGAAAACCCCCAATAACAATAGAAAGCGTTGGAGAGTGAGGTATTAAGAGCAGGTGAAACTTAGCAGTGGAAGTTAAATTCACCCCTCTGTGGCAAATATCTGCTCCAGCACACTCTTCAGAGATATATATTTTTTACAAGCCTCTTTTGAGAAATTCAGGTGACTCAATGGCAAAACCATGATTCTGAAACAACTAGCATTACTCCTGTTGGACCCACTGAAGTGCCATTCTGTGCACACCACAAAATGCACCTCTCCAAGAAACAGGGATCTGCCGCACGAAGGCGCGCACGTGTACAGAAGTCGGTACTGCAGATTAGAAAATTATTACAGAGAAATAGGGCAGGTCTGTTAAAGCAGATTTTTTTTTTTTTTTTTTAAGTAATGATTCATAGCAAGTTATCTTGAATCCTGACACTTAAAGAGTCAAACACATCTGGTCTGTCAAAGAAAGGGTGGCCTAGTCATGAAATGGCCCAGTCGTGAGATGAGACTCAGTTGACCAAATTAATGCTCCCTTTCAGAAAAGAGCAGAATATCACAATGTACTTATGGATGGTCTTGGATTCTGCATGAAGTAGATTCTACTACTGTTTGCTGTTTAAACAACACATGCGTAACAAGATTCATGCTACACACACCTCTCCGCAAAAAACAAGGGGCGTTTGACAAGAAAAGGGTGCAAGCCAATTATAGAACAGTGTTATGAGAATCAGATGAGAAAGCATTTTTTCTATCAAATTTCTTATATATCTTGTATACTTGTCTCTACATTCTTGTTGCTATTTAGACTCGCAGACTCCAACCTGTTTTTATTAGGTTTCAAGCATCACTTTAAGTAATGTCTTAGTGGTCCTACTGGCAAGTTACCAATCAAAGAACAGCAAATTAATTGTGTGCTGAGGAAAAGCAAGACACAATTTCCAAAAAGAGGAATTTTTCATATTATTAAATCTCATTAAAAGCCAGCTATTGGTAAAATCAATTTTCTGTGGACAAAATTAGAAAGTTACTTCAGCACATCTCAGTGCACAGTAAAACAAGCACGTATCGGGATGTTCTGTTCCTTTGAGAAGCTCAGACAGGTGATCATTTTAAGCACATCAAAGAAAAAACAGTTGGAAGCAGCTGTCTCATTTTCAGGCCTTTCAAATGTCAACCAGTCTCGTTACTTCAGTCAGAACGTTCCTCTTCTAATGGCCTTTGTGTTTCAGAAGTGTGATGTGTTGCATCTGAACATATATCACCAAGGAAATTAGAGATCAGTGTGATGGGAGTATTTAAAAGAATGACAGATCAGGCCCATTTTAAGCTCTGAAATAAAACCTTGCTGGATTCATTCATTCACAACACACTTCATGCTATTAATAACAGTTAATTGCTACATGTTATTAACATTATCACTGCAAGTGCAAAACTGTTAGCTTTCAACAGTCATATTCTAAACTACCTGCAAATATACAATATTATAAGGCCAATGCTGTAGAGTTACAACAAGAGGAAAATAAAACCCAAGAAAAACAAGTGATGCGAGAGAAAACAATTGCTCTCCACCAACAGCTTCCCAGCCAGTCCCTGAGCAATGGCAACCCCACCAACCTCTACCCCCCAAGTTTTATTGCTGAGTACGATGTCACCTGGTGTGGAATATCCCTGTTATCAACACTAGTTTCAGTACAAATCCAAAACATAGCCCCATATAACCTACCACAGAGAAATTTAACTCTATCCCAGCTAAAACAAGTACATGGACACGGTCCTCGGCACTTTTCAGTCATGGGGTCAAGATGGGCAAGCTGTAGATCTTTCTGACAAGTGGAAACCACAGTAGCCTCATCTTCCTTCTCCCGTTTTCTTTCTTTGTGCTTGATGTTCCCTCCTGAAAAGGAAGATCTCATCTTCTTCTGATATGGCTGACATTTAATTATTTATTTTTTTTTCTTGCTGGTCATCTTTTTATATATTCAGCAGGATTCAGTCTATTTGTAATTTCTTGTGCTCATCTTTTCCTTAGTAAAATCCACACATGCAGTGTCTGGCTACACCACTACAGTATTACCAATGCTATCAGTGTTGGACACTGTAGCTGCTGGTTACACTTATAATTACAACCTGATTAATAAACTTTAAGGTGCTGCTCTGCTTTGACAGCAAACAGAAGTGGGGTGGTACTTGCTGCGGTTGATGTGTCCCGCAGCCTGTCACAGGCTGTTTGGAACAGCCCCGTTTCAGGGTGATCGGTGCTACTGATGCAGCCACATTTTCTGTTCCTTTGGGATGTCTTGTTACGTCTTTTGAATTCTGCTCACAACTTCATCTCAATATGATCATCTAACAGCAGCAAAAATTCTAATAAAGCTTCCTGTGTATTAGTCTAAGTAATAAGCAGAGTTCACTCAAGAGAAAAATGTGGCAGAATTTCTACAGTGCTGTAATACAGATGTACCAGGAGAGTTAAGGTCTTCTTTTTCATTGTTTTTCTTGTCTCTTTTGAAGAAAGTAGCTTTAAAACAAATCTATTTTACATTTTTCGTTACTTCCTGAGCGTCTGTTTTTTCCTTTGTGATCCAGAGCTGTTGTCAGAGCTGCACGGCTGTTGAAATTGCTGTAACTGCCATTGTAGTTATTGGGTGGACACGTCTCCCATCAAAGCACACAAACACCGTGGTCCATGAAGAATATTGCACCAAGCAAGGCAGCATCTGGGGCTTTGCTGTCATCACAATGAGTCAGGGAGCAGTGAATGGCAGCTGCTGGCTAAGAGCCAGGTGGGATAAAACATCTGGCAGAGTGGGGTCCTTGTCACAGGTCAGGGACAGGATTGGGTCTACTGATAGTAGTGTGCCCAGGTGACCAAAAGGGCTACCAGCATCCTGGCTTGTATCAAGAATAGTGTGGCTGGCAGGATCGGGGCAGCGATCGTTCCCTTGTACTCTGCACTGGGGAGGTCAAACTGCGAATCCTGGGGCCAGTTCTGGGCCCCTCACACCAAGAAAGGCCTTGAGGTGCTGGAGCGAGTTGAGAGAAGGGAACGGAACTGGGGAAGGGGCTGGAGCACAAGTGTGATGGGAGCGGCTGAGGGAGCTGGGGGGTTCAGCTGGAGAACAGGAGCTGAGGGGAGACCTTCTGATCTCTGAACTGCCTGAAAGGAGCTTGGAGCCAGGGGGGTCGGGCTCTGCTCCCCAGAAACAAGCGCCAGGAGCAGAGGAAACGGCCTCAAGTTGCACCAGGGGAGGTTGAGGTTGGATCTGGGAACAATTTCTTCCCCAAAGGGCTGTGGGGCATTGGAACAGGCTGCCCAGGGCAGTGGTGGAGTCACCATCCCTGGAGGGGTTGGACAGACGGAGATGAGGTTCTCAGGACATGGGGCAGGGACAGGGGTGGGTTATGGTTGGACTCCATGATCCTGAGGGTCTCTCCAATTGAAATGATTCTGTGCTTCTATGATAGTAACCAGTCAACCCCATCCCTGTGATCACGTCCGATGTGGGTGAACACGGTCCCTGCCAGACCTGGGAATGGCTGCGGCTGAACTGGAGACTCCAACACGTCTCGGGCAGGCACCCGTGGGTATGCAGTGGATGGAGGCCCCAGATGAGGTTCATCTGAGCTGTCAAAGCCTATGAAGGGATCAGGGCCATGACACTGACGAATTTACCACTTTTAGATTGATTTTCTACCCATCATCACAAATCTCTGAAACAGCTTAACATAATTCAGTGTACATTAGTGGAACTTCTACTCAAACATTACGTAATATTTTCTATTGAGCATAGAGTTTGGAAGGAAGATAACATGTCTACAGCATTCTGGAACTGCTGGTTCCCCCCGTTTCAGAAGAGTGCCGTGGTTTCACATATTTAAGATGGAATCTTTTGTGTGATACTTCTTACACAAAGTACAGAGAAATGGCAGGTATAGAGAGAGCAATAATATAATTAAACTTCTTTCTTGCAATTAAAGCTGTAGAAACATGACTCCTTCCTTCCTTTATTCCAATACACATGCAAGTTTCTCCAAAAAAAGCCTTGAATAAATTTTTTTAATTATTTTACTGACCCGGAACATGAAAACTATAAGTAGGATTGCTTTCTATATGAAGTAAACAGGAAATAATTTCTTGCACCATTAGGGATCATATTTCAATGACATACAATTAAATAATCACAAAGACTACATGCAAGTACGTTTGTTCACTGTAAAAAGAAAGCAATGAAAATTCAACTGTTTACCCTGTTTGAAAGACTAACTAGGTATTTCTTCAGTTAACATTTACAAATCCTTAAAAAGAAAAGGTTAGGCTAAATAATTAAGTTCCTTTCATTTGATAATCTCCAGTTTTGCTTGCATATTGATATTTAACCATTAGGCTGGTCAGTGGGCTGGTGTTAGGTACAGGGTTAGGATTACTAAAAGTATATTTATACGTATTTCCCAGTATACAGTTGTCAGCCATAGACAATTGTTTGCAATGTATTCTATGAAATTCAGTTACTTTATGGATTTAAAAAAAACCCAGAGCTGTTTCACACAACTGAAGACTCTTACCCGTCCACTGATCCAGCTGTCCTAGGTGCCCATCAAAGCCTTGGTCTTGATATTACATTAGCAAAACTAAGACAGGGAGAAATGAAATAACTTGCTGAAGGTTGCACAGTGCCTGTGACAGAGGACAAAGTGCAAAAAATATCAGTGAGAAATAAAACTCTGATTACATATTAAATTCACGGTCTGTGAAATACCGGTGATAAACAGAAAACACTACTTATTTGTTTCCTTACAGTCCACGTCTTCGTGGCTGAAAGGAATAACAGATGATATAATGTTTCCTCTTGCAAATTCAGGTTTAACCTACGAAACCAGAAAATCCTACACCTGCCCGAAGTCAGAATTTCACACTGTTTGAGTAGAGAAAGAGAAGGGGCACAGTCTGCTTGATCTTAGTTAAGCCTGGTTGGGCAAAAATGTGAATGATATTAATGTCCAACTAAAGCATTATTCTATTCTATTCTATTCTATTCTATTCTATTCTATTCTATTCTATTCTATTCTATTCTATTCTATTCTATTCTATTCTATTCTATCCTCTCCCAATCTCAAGCTTCACTCACTCTCGCAGCTTTTGAGTCGTGTCCATGGCACCATCTTCCTTCTGCTTAGTAAGACTGACAGAAAGCCCACCTGCATGCAGCACGACCTTATGCTTAAATAAATGTTTGAAATTGAGTGATTATTTAGCACACAACAAACTAAGCCAGAGAGAAACACAGAGATTCCTTTCTCCTCCTTAGAAGGAATTTCTTATTGCTAAGGGTTTTCAGGACTTTAGTTTAGCTTGTATTTCCCAGTTACATGACCACTGCTTGACACTATAAACAGCTAGAACAGCACTGTTTTTTGGATAAGTATTGATAATTCTGTGTCCTGTCTCATTACATCCACGCAAACGTGTGCAAATCTCTTCCAGCTTTGAAGGCTAACAGCTCAGCTGAAGGCCAGATCTCAGGCCTGGGGCAGCTTCACCTTCCCTAGGCTTACCCATTTTCAAACCTGCACCTTCTTCACCCATTAAAGGTCTCTTTCCATCTGACTAATCATTTCTTAATTTCTGCATTCTCTGTCCTAGTCTTCTTAAGACTAGCAAGCAAGTCACCAATACTTACAGCCTTTTCCTTCCCCTGAATTTTCCTCCAGGCTTTCTTTCAAGTCTTAGAAAGGGGCTGGTGTGATGGTCCCCAACAATAGGAATAAAGAAGCTGGTTCTTGCTGCTCAGCAGTTCGAGACTCCTCACTGCTCCCACCGGGTAGGAATTCTGTGAACAATCAGGTAGATGCATTTCTGGCATTTTCCTCCAGGGATGTCTGCTTTACTTTGTTTCGCAAGGAGCATTTCCTCTACAGATGGGACTATTTTCCATATCTACTAAAGAAAAGGCAAAAAAAATTAATCACAATCAATGCATCTTTATACAAGCCGGCACCAAACCTGTTCGTAATGCATTAGCACAAGCAAAAATGTTATCAGGTTAAGTAAGCGGCAGACAGAACACTATTGCTGTAACAAAGCACGATTCTCTGCAGCTCAGTATAGTTTAATACATTACAACTAAATACAGATAAACTACATTTAATTGTAGTTGAATACTGAGCAGTTGTGTTATTTTGACTGCTCTGAACACCTGTTGATATAGGTTTGGAAAGTAATAAAACATTTCCAGACATCTTTCGTGGCAGATGCTGTCTGTGCATTCCAGCTTTGCTGTTGCTGCGTGTCGCACCACAGTAGGAAACACGGCTCTTCCAACACTTGAAAAATTATTGGAAAAGAACTTGGCACACGGAAGACTTCACAAAGTAGCTTTCTCAAGTCACGGTCTCTGTACATATCCTGCCCTACTTTTTAAAGAATATTTGCATGAAAAGTGTCTTTGACACAAACAGCTCTTCTATTCCTGCTGCTTAACTCACTCCCAGAGCCATAATGCTTTTTCAGTGATAGCAAAATTACTTCCAAAAGAAACATTTATGATGGCTAAACCAGGAGATTGTGAGTACAGGTAAAAAATAAGCAGCAGGCATCAAACTCTCAGGCAACAGAGATCACATTTTCATGCAAATACATCAAGTGTTGAAGGAATCGAAGATGTTTGGAGGGGGAAAATAAAGCAGCAAAAAGAAGGACGGGTATGATCTCAGAAAGAGATGCCTGGCCAAGTCCATGATACAATTTCTTTAGTTTAATTGAAATTACAGGCTGTATCCGAAAGTTTAAATCCTTTCTTGATTATTGCCCATTGTTTCGGCACAATCTGGGACATACACTCAAAATTTACACCACAGGTATGAAAAAAACGCACAACACCTCTAATAAGTTACAGGCTGTATTATGCAGCCATAGCTACAAAATCAATCCTTTAGCCTTCCTATCCTGCTGTGCTACATTATTTACCTGTTAAAATTACACCTGTAGCCTACTTAAAATTTGGCCTGAATGGCCCAGAGATTAAGCATGACCTACTGAAACCTACAGCTCTGTGCGACCCAGAACACAAATAGACAAACCAAAAATTTCAAGTCTATTAAAAAGTTTGAAGACAGCCTTTCCTCTTGCATAAGAATTCAGAAGGTGGTAACAACAGTGTTTACTTCTCTACCATGTATAAGCCTTAATTTTACCTACTATAACCAAACACGAACAAACAAATCCATTAGACTGAAATTAAACCTCCCTCCTGCACCATTACAACAGAGATGACTGGAAGGAGGTGCAGGGAAGAACGCGTTTTATAATATATTCAAATACCAGACATTAAATATTAGAAGAAGAACCCCCCTATCAGTTATTATTTTCCAGATCTTTCTCTTGTACACCCTTTTTGTCTCATTTACCCTTATTTAATAGATTCTGCATTGAAACAAATATTCTCTGCTTTGTATCTGCTCTGTTCTTCTGATTTGTTCCCTTTTTCACACCCAGCAATTTAAATCCCACCAGCAGTTCAGCGCAATCTTACTAGAATAATTTCCTCAAATGGAAAAACAGAGACATTCATAGGGGCTAGAACACCTTGAATCTATATATAAATAAGAGACTCAGTCATAAAGAATTTCCTGTAGAACTTCTTAAAATAACAATTTGACCTAATGAGAACAAAAAGAAATTGTGTGATTGTCATACCCCCCCAGATCTAGCAGATCCTGAAGGATATTTAGCTGATGCAGAAGGTTTAAAAATAAAATGTTTTACATTAGATGCACATTTCAGGTTGTCAGGGAAGAAACAGAAAATACAAGTGTTTCATGTACATGAAAGTACACAAATTATTGCAGACAGGAGAGTGTCTGCAGGGTTACATCCTTTCAAACCTGCATGACAGTTTTGTCTCAGAAACATGAAAGTTATTAGTTTGTATTTTCACAGCATTGTTTTGCATTAACGAAAGTCGTGAGGAAAGTAAGAAAAATGTACCTTTATCCATAGATGTACCTGCTGGTGTGAGGTTGGGATGGCAGAAGGATGTTGACACTATCGGGCCTGGTGAAACGGGGATGCTCCGTGTTCAATGTGGTTGGAACAGCGGCTGTGGTTCATTGTCCGGGTCCAGGTTATGGTTGATCAAGTGCACGATTGCCTAGTAGGTACCTCTGAACAGTTTGGATTGCATTATTATGTGCCTTATTACTCTTTTAAATATTTTTTTTACCTTTTTCTCCACCCCAGTTCCCTGCCCCAAAGGATTTTTTTTTTTTTTTCTGTAAGAGTTATCAAACACTATCACAGCTTGCCCAAAGTGATTGTGGAATCTCCACCTCTGCAGTTATTTGAAAGCCTGGACACTGTCTTGGGCAACCTTGTCTAGCTGAGCCTGTTCGAGCAGGGGGGTTGGATGAGATGATCTCGAGAGGTGCCTTCAAAAATCAACCATTCTGTGATTCTGTGGTGCTAAGAATATTCATAAATGCACAATCCGTGAAATTGTAAGTTAAAATTATTCCCTGCTGCTTGGGACCATAGTAACTGATCCTAATAAGTTAGTGCTCTTCTAAGGATGCAGCAGGATGCAGAACCCAGTCACAGGCTGAAATCTGATTGTCTTCCAGGTGTAACACAGCAGTAACTAGAGGTAATTACTTACATCTTGAACAGTAATAGCACTTCAAACATATTTTATCCACTTTTCATAAAAAGCTCTGTTAGAACTGATTCAAGCTTTTGTTCCAGCAGGTAATATTTCTACTTCAACCCGCAAAGATCTGAGAAACAAAATAGAGCATCAGTGTAGATCCTTACTGAAATAGTCATGGTATCAATATTATATCTCTAACTTAACAGAAGCTACATCTTCTATTCTGTAGACTGTTCCAATTTTTCAAAAAAGTTTCTTCAATTTGAGAGAAACATTTGTGGCACAGGAGTTCTCAGGAACTACATTTTTGAAATAACTATGAGAAATCTTCAACATTTGGACTCAAACAGTTCTAAGAACTCCCTTTTCCTAAAGGTAACCAGGAGCGTGGAAAGGACAGTTCAATGAAAATGTGGGCAGCTGTGTTCTCCTGGAGGCCTGTCTGAATGCTGACAAAGTCCTTTTTGAATTTCCTTTAAAATGGATTTGGGAAAGGTTTATTAGTTCTTCCTGAAGTGCTTGTAATGACTTTTTCTTCTCTGTTCAGTGTGCACCCGCAGGCTGTTTTGCACACATTATCCGTTCTCATTCTGTGCAATGTGTTCTGACAGTAGATATTGAGGCTCCAATATAAAAAAGTTTAGACGTACTTTGTGATCCTAATCCATGCAAAGTTGCTACAGCTGATTTTGACAATTCCTTCAGATTAAATTTTACAGAAGTGGTAACTGATGTTCAGTGTTAATATGGCTTTACTTTGCTTATAATTATAATTTTACTTATACCGTACTACATAGAAACAAGGACTAGGTCCTGGTAGCCTTAAATTATGTGGAATAGCTCTTTAGGCAAAAATTGACTCTTAGTTTAGTAGTGCTGGCAGGTTTCATAGAATATATCTACAGAATCCCAGAACCCCAGGCTGGTTGGGTTTCAGGACCTCTGTAGATCCCCAGCGCAACCCTCCTGCTCACGCAGGGTCACAGAGCAGATCACACAGGATCCCAGGCGGGTTTGAATGTCTCAGAGAAGGAGACTCCACACCCGCTCTGGGCAGCCTGGGCCAGGCTCTGGCACCTCCCAGCACAGAAGTTTCTCCTCATGTTCACATGGACCCTCCTGTGTTTCAGTCTGTGCCCGTT
>VWYH01008816.1:0-41533 GCA_013399365.1 Pampusana beccarii | reverse complement strand
CAAACTGGAACACAGGAGGTTCCACTTAAATATGAGAAGAAACTTCTTCCCGGTGAGGGTGCCAGAGCCTGGCCCAGGCTGCCCAGGGAGGTTGTGAAGTCTCCTTCTGTGCAGCCATTCAAACCCGCCTGGACACCTTCTGTGTGACCTCATCTGGGTGTTCCTGCTCCAGGGGGGATTGGACTGGATGAGCTTTCGAGGTCCCTTCCAACCCCTGACATTCTGGGATTCTGTGTAAACACTTATTGGAGGACGTCTAAAATAAGCTGTGATACATCCGTGCTGTACAACAATAACACTGCTCTGGATGTGTCCTGAGTCAGATTAACTGCTCTGATAATGTCGGAGAGCGGAGCACAATTTGGGAGAAATCCTATGGGGAAAAAAAGAATTTCAATAGCATTCAGCTTTTGTGCCTTACTTAGAATTTCTAGCATCTAATTTTTTTTTTCCATCTAGTGTCTCATTTTTCCCCATCTAATGAAGATAAAAGAAGTTTCTAAGAGCTGATCCTGGAAACTGTTGTGTTTGCATCTTAACTTTATGGCAACATCTTAAAAAATAAAACTAAAATAGTGATTTAAGCAAGTGTTTTAGAGCCATCTGTAAAACGTCAGCCCTTTAAGATATCTTTCCATACTTGGGAGGACTGGATTGTGCCTGGTGATTTCTCCAAGCAATTGCTATCGTATACTTTAATAATTTAAATTTATGTTAATTAGTTTATTGCAATTGCAAGTCTTTGTTTTGCTTCTAAATCTTGTTCTTGAACATCCAAAAACTAAACAGGGGGGGAGATAAAAGACTTTTTGTCATACTTGCGGTTGCAGAATTGATCCATTTCCTTCTGCTAAAAAGAAAAAACAAACAGAAAAGTCAAATAAAGCCCAACCACATGGCTTTGAAGCATTTTTTTCTCCCCTTCTAAAAAACGAGCAGCATCAGTAGCTAAACTCCCTTTTCCAAGTGTGTCCTGAATTTAATTTGTAGGAATGTCCGAAGAATCTTGTACATTTTCCTGTCTGTCTCTGGAAATGCCCTTTTCTGACCATAGTTAAATACGCTTCCTTTATAATTTAATGTCTTGCAGCAGAACTACTAAAAATTCGTAGTAAGTTTGGTCTTGAGCTTGAATAATGTGTAGTCTTAAGAACAAGTTACTCATCACGAAATTCTGTATATACGTGGGAGGTTCAAACAGGGGATGTTCTGAAATGATGTGTTGCCGGGGAGCTCATGTTGAGTGGAATGCTGGGAATGAAGTTAAATTGCCGTTGTACATTGTGAGACTAATCCCTGTCATCTAGAAACAAATATAGACTGTTGGAAATGGATAGAAATTAAGGGAGAATAATGGTGTGTCTAAAAGGTGACAAAAATACAGTATTTTCTTTCAAAACCTACAGGGATGAAAAAATACAACAACCGCTTTCACAAAAAATAACTTGAAAAATTAATGTATGGCATACAATGATATTCTTTATTTAATAGTCAGGTTTCTAACACACTAATTTAGTTTTTCTGAATAATAGAAATAGTTAACTTAGACAAGAGCATTTATAAAACTCCAAGGAACTATTTTTATCTCAAGTTAGAACTCTATTAGCTTTCCGTGATAAATTAGCACAGGAGATTATTTTTTAAATGGATCTCTAATTAGACTTCATTAATGGCAATGTTATCTCTTACAAATTCCTCTCCTTCATTAAGGAAATGTTTCTTACATTTCATATGAAATATTCCAATTAATTATTTTAAAATGAACACAACTTTAAAATAATACAGCCTGAAGACGGATGGTATTTTCAAAGTCACAATAAGAATTCCACTTGCACTTTTATTAACAAAGGGCCTGATGGATGGTTTTGTCTTTAGCCTCTTTATCTCATTTAGTATCAAGTAAATAGTTCTTAATTCACAGAGATTAATTTCTAGGTATGGCTTGATTCTGCGAGATCTCTTAAGGACAGAGGTTATGGTGTAGCCTTTATGAACAAGGTTTGGAAACCTCTAGTGACCCATTGCCAGAACATTACATTTTTCTCTAATTTGGATGAAGGATTCAAAATTTAACCGTAATTCTGGTGATGCACAGCAAGTCATGCACATGTGCCCAGGCAGTTTGAGTCTTGTTTCCTTTATGAAAACAAGCTAAAAACCTAAGTTAATTTGTGACAATTAATTCTGTACTGAACTCTGTGACAATGCAACAAGGACCAGTTGGATAGTTTTTCCTTCTGCTCTGTCAAGGGTCACAAAAACCTCTGTAGCTCTACAATGTCTCCCCCGTTTTGCTCATTAAGTGATGACACCGAAGATCAATGAGCAACTGTGTATTCTTAAAAGAATAGTATTCTTAAATATTCTTAAAAGAATAATCTTTTCATAGAAGACACGGGGCAGGGAGGTGAGGGAGGAGAAGAAAAAGAGGTATAAACATTGTTTCTGGTAATAATTCCCATGCAGACTGGAGTAAAACAGAAAATATGCTTCCCTTAAAAAGGTATATTTCTTCAATTTCTTTTTCAGTGTGCAAAATGTAACAAGATTTCGTATATTCTATCAAAATAAGCTGTTCAAAATGCTATTATGCGAAGGAATACAGGTAGAGGCAAAAGGATTCAATGCTAGATGACACAATACACATGAATGCAAAACTTCTGAATATTCTATATATTGCTAACCTTCTGAATAGTCTTGTTTGTACGGAAGTATATTCAGTGTCTTCTGACACAACAGAGTATCATTCAACTTTTAATTTTGGCAGAGACTATGTTTAAAGTAGATGTTGTAGGTGAAGTACTAAAAATCTCTTTTGGTTTTAGCTTAAGCCATTCTTAGGTTTTTGAGGTTATTGTTTTTGTTTTGTCCTATTGAATTTGTTTTCTGACTAATAATTCATTTTGATAAGCTAAAGTAAATTCCATTTTCCACCAGTGTTTCTGTGACCTCTTTTTCATGTCGTTTTACCCAATACTGAACCTACATATGCTGATGTTCAGTACCAGCACTGTACACACAAAAAAACCCCTAAAATCCAGGGGTAGCTACAATTCTGACCATCTTTAGGCAGTACTAGCTCATTTTTCTGTCAAAAACATACTGCTTTCTCTCTATGGACTGATTTTGGAAAGTCTGAGTTATTCTGTTCTCTGTAGCCTCATGTAGACTCTTGGGAAATGGTGATGAAACCGTGAGAGCAAAGATCAATGGAAGGAAGACGGAAAACATCTGGAAAAATATTAGTTTAACAGAGCACCACTTAAAGAACAGTTGTCCAGCAGTGCTCTATAGGCCCCAGAAATTATTTTTGGAATATTCAGTTTATTTCACCCATCACTAGTTTATAATTGGATTTATGTAAGAATTGGTCTGATTTATTTGTAGCTAGTGCTAATGCCTCTCAACCTAGGAAGAGTAACCTATTTTTCAGTGAATTGTTTAGTTATGGCCATTATTTACCTCAAACAGTTCGTATTTATGGAGCCTTCACAGATTATAATACTGTAAACCATTCCAATTCCTTGCATTGGAATTACAGCATAATTGGCATTTAGATATATTAAATTATACAGTTCCATGTGTGAGTCAAAATAGGTAAAAATCTATAAATTGTCTACTGTAGACCTAGGCCAAATCCTCATTTGCTGCAGTTGTATAGAACAGTATTATCAGAATTATCATCCATTGCATTTTGCAGTGAAAACTTAGTAAGCTTCTCTCTTTGTTTAGTTACTCAGGACTTTGTACACATGGCATTTAATTTTCAAATGCAGGATTTATTCAGACGACTTTTAAAAAATTAGTTGGCTCTGGTTTGTTTACAAAACCGAAGAAATAACAAACGGAGAGGAAGGTGTGGAAGAAAAACGCTCTCTAGAAAGTCAACAGCAAGCTCCTGGCATCAGACAGATATTTAGACACCATTCCTCGAACGTATTTTAAAGATGAGCCAAGAAACAACATTTCACATTTTTGGCTGAACAAGGGGAACAAACTGTACACATCAGCACAAAATTAAGTCTTAAAGCACAGGATAAAAGATTTCCTGTGTTGGCTCAGGCACTTGTTTCAGATCAGACAAAAAATGAATTGAATTTTCTTCTTCTCTTACTGATTTTTTTAGCTGTTGTAAGGTGGTCATAAAAATGGCCACATTAGATTGAAATCATGAGGGCAGAGCTCATGGGGCTGCAGGTTCCTCAGCAGGGGAGCAGGAGGGGCAGGGCTGAGCTCTTCTCTCTGTGACAGTGACAGAACCCAGGGAATGGCAGGAAGATGGGCCAGGGAGGGTCAGTGGGACATTCAGAAAAGGTTCTTCACCCAGAGGTGCTGGACACTGGAACAGGCTCCCCAGGGAGGGGTCACGGCCCCAACCTGACAGTGTTCAAGAAGAGACTGGACAACGGCCTCAAACACACGGTGTGACCTGTGGGGTGTCCTGTGCGGGGACAGGAGCTGGACTCCATGATCCTGCGAGTCCTTCCAACTCAGGACGTTCTGTGATTTTAAGAGCGTGTCCCAAGTGCTGTGGTCCCACAGATTCGTGAGCCAGAAGGGGACCATGTAAATTTATGCGGAAGGAGAGTGACTGGTCAAGGACCTTTCCAATGAAAAAAGGAATAATAAGAAAAGGAAGAACTTAGGTCACAACAACCCCATGAACGCTCCAGGCTGGGGAAGAGCAGCTGGAAAGTGCCTGGCAGAAAAGGCCTTGGGGGTGTTGATGACAGCGGCTGAACACGAGCCAGCGTGTGCCCAGGTGCCTCTGGCCCATCTTCCTGCCATTCCCTGGGTTCTGTCATTGTCACAGAGAGAAGAGCTCAGCCCTGCCCCTCCTGCTCCCCTGTGAGGAACCTGCAGCCCCACGAGCTCTGCCCTCAGTCTCCTCTTCTCCAGCTGAACAAACCCAGGGACTTCAGCCGCTCCTCATACGGCTTCCCCTCCAAATCCTTCACCAACTTCGTAGCCTCTTCTGGACACTCTCCAGCAGCTTTATCTCCTTTTCTCCTGTGTCCCCAGCCCTGCACACAGTGAACGCTCCAGGTGAGGCCGAGCAGAGCGGGACCATCCCACTCGTTGCTGTTCAGCCAGCATGGCGGCTCTCGGCTCTGAGGGACATGGTTGCACTCACGCCTGAGGCTCTTTGCCCATTTATCCAGTGCTGCCACAAGCTGGTGATGCGCTCATGCTGTGGATGCACTAGTTGGGGTAACACCACTGTTATGAAAAGCAGACGTGACTACTGCACCTTGGGAGGGTTGTGCAGACACCACCAGTTCTTTTTTGTTCAGGTTTCGTCCCGTTTCTGTTGTAAGAAATCCAGCCCTTTGCACGCCAGACTCTCGTTGACTTCAGGATTAGTCGAAATGGAGCAGTTGAAAATTATTTCTCCACAATAAAAATCTTTACTGTTTGGCTGAAGTCATTGAACAAATGGAGCCTTCCGTGGAGCAGGCTAATTGTGGAAGCTTAAAGCCTATTGACTTTTTCTTTTGTGTCAGAAATGTTTATATCTTCTTATCTTTGAGAAATTTCAGAATATACCAAAAATCTGCACATTCACAGAAATGTGGAGAAAATAAAAGAAAATGGTAAATGTTTACTCTCTTATTTTCATCTAGTGTGACATACAGAGACTGAAAAAAGACGGCAAAGGTATCTGTGAGAGGACACAAATGAGCAGAATTAGTGTTGACCTACGTGTATTGCAAACTACACACTTCATTTGTTTGTAAATCATGCTTGATGGCTTTACTGTGCCAAAAATAGTGTTTTCTTGTTTCAAGTGAGAGTGAATGGGATGAAATTAGTGAGCCTCAAATGCTGGTAGAGAAACACATCTCAAAAAGGATACCTGGAAAAGAAATAACTCCTGAAAACACTGTGGATTGCCTAAAATTTGAATAGTTCCAGATATTGATGATCAAAAAGGGAGAAAACAGTTTTGTTCTCTCATATCGATAATCTTCTACTGAAGTAAGAAGGAAGATCCTTCTTTGTATTTCTTCTGTAGGCATAAGAAGGAAGAAATGGAAGACAAGATGATAAATATTGCCATTATATAATGCTGAGGTTTTGGAAATAATAAGGCATAAAATTGTTAGCACACACTATAAAATATCTAAGGGTGTTGTTCTTTCACGCCTAGTTTTATTATTATAATAAACAGAAACTATTTCAAAGGATAATTTTATGTAGAGAAACCAATCATATTAATTACTCTTTTATTCATAATTTGAAGCCCTCATGAAATCTAATGTTGGGAAGTCTTGCATCTCTGAGTAGGTAATCATAGACTTATTGTGACAAATGTTCATTATGATAATCTGGAGCCTTTTTTATAAGAGATGTGCTGTTGTGATCAGTTGTGGTACAAACCCCAGCACTCTCTGGTGATTTCGAGAAATTCCCTATTTGCTGGACAAAAATAGACAAACAAGCAACAACAATAAGCACGGCACAAGAAAAACCCAGCCTGGGAAACTAAGGAGACTAGCATTTCCCTTGGTTTCTTCAATGGACGAAAGCGAAACAAAGTTCCTACTGTATCTGTATCTCTGAAATACAGTTTACTAATAAACATGAGATTAATGTGTATTCTCAATAGACCGTTTCATCTGCAAAATAAATCTGATTTTCTCTTGTCCAGGGACAGCAATTCATTCCAGAAACAACTGGGTCAGACAATTGCCTCTTCATCATTATTTTACTTCCAGTCCAATTAATACACTATACAAATACTTAATTTATCTTCAGATCAATCTAGCATCACATATTAGATATTTGGAACACTTTTGGTAATTTATAGTTTTTAAGGAATATTAATAGAAACCTTCCAGTAGCATTTCAGTAACCCAAGTGCTTTCTGCTTTCACTCCTGCAGCTCTGCTCAGATGTTCCCATCCCAGCTTCTCTAAAAAAAAAAAGGAAAACAAAACACTGTATGGAAAAATAATGTGCAGTCATAGAAACATGCAGAAATCCATACATTTTGAAATCATGAGGGTGAAAGTTCGCGAGAAGTTTTCCCACTTTTTTCCTTAATTTATCTATTCTGTACAATTTGTTCTTTAAGTTTTACATGGATCTTCCCTTGTCACAGCAGTGTAACCGGTGTTACAGCACGAGCAGTATTTTTTTTTTTCTTTTTGATGGTTTGAAGAATAAATGCCATAATCAGAGTCCTTTTGGGTCTTAAATGAATCCGTAATTTTAGATAACTCAAACCAGGATGAATAACTCCTTTCAGGTCTTATCTCCCACATTCTAGGTGCACAGGCTGCCACACAAGGCTCACCCTGTAACCTCACCACGATATTTTTCACGTGTTGTGAACAAGGCAGTAACTATTCATATACTTGTCTTTTTTCTTCCCCTTCCCTCTTGAATATAATTCAAGGAGTTTTGTTCCCCGTGGTGGTTCAAGTACTATAATTTTCTTGCAGTGGTGTTGTGGTCTGTGCACTAATCTTAGAACAGAACCTTCACTTTTCCCCTCCCCATTGTTCAGCAATCAAGCCAGAGAAAAATTTTAATTACCAAACTTCTGCACAGCCATAAGTGGATTCACAAAGACACTGATGGTCTGTGCTCTGATCCTACATTTCACAACCAAGAAGAGGATCTGGGCAGCAAACTCAAGGGCACAAAATATATTTATCTTTGTAAATTCATATTTGAGAAGTGACTTTAAGAAATCAGAGGCTTTGCGATTGTCTTTCTTGAACTTCCCCAGGTTCCTGTTGTCTTATTCCTCCAGCTTGCCAAGTTCCCCGTGGGGAGAATCATAGAATCATTTGGGTTGGAAGACCCCTCAGGATCGTCGAGTCCAACCATAACCTAAATCTGGCACTAGTCCCTCAATCTACCAACCAGTCCCCACAATTTTGTATCATCTATAAACTTCATGACAGTGCATTTCAGTACCTGGAGGAGGTTCTCTGACCTTTTGAGCCATACTTGATGCATAATACTTTGGCTTTACTCCAGAAGGTGACAGGATTTGCCTAAGGCAGAGGGAAATTTGGATGTTTCGGTTGTCACTGTGCAGAGTAGGAAATCCAGATTCTGCCTTCTCTGTATCCTTTGTCATTGCCATCATACCAGAGGAAAGAAAGGATAATATTTAGCTATTTTTGTGTCTTCACAACCATATGAGGGATACGAAGCGTTGCATAAGGATAAAATAGAATTCTTAATTGTCACTACTCCTATGTAGAACCATCAAATGCATACNAACCATAACCTAAATCTGGCACTAGTCCCTCAATCTACCAACCAGTCCCCACAATTTTGTATCATCTATAAACTTCATGACAGTGCATTTCAGTACCTGGAGGAGGTTCTCTGACCTTTTGAGCCATACTTGATGCATAATACTTTGGCTTTACTCCAGAAGGTGACAGGATTTGCCTAAGGCAGAGGGAAATTTGGATGTTTCGGTTGTCACTGTGCAGAGTAGGAAATCCAGATTCTGCCTTCTCTGTATCCTTTGTCATTGCCATCATACCAGAGGAAAGAAAGGATAATATTTAGCTATTTTTGTGTCTTCACAACCATATGAGGGATACGAAGCGTTGCATAAGGATAAAATAGAATTCTTAATTGTCACTACTCCTATGTAGAACCATCAAATGCATACAATCATAAAATCACAGAATCATTTCGGTTGGAAGAGACCATCAGGATCATGGAGTCCNCCTGGCTCCAAGCTCCTTTCAGGCAGTTCAGAGATCAGAAGGTCTCCCCTCAGTTCCTGTTCTCCAGGCTGAACCCCCCAGCTCCCTCAGCCGCTCCCATCACACTTGTGGCTCCAGCTCCTTCCCCAGCTCTGTTCCCTTTTCTCAACTCACTCCAGCACCTCAAGGCCTTTCATGAGGTGATTCCCGTCACCCCTGGTGCCGCCATTTTGAGCCCTGAGCTGAGGGGCCCAGAACTGCCCCCAGGATTCGCGGTTTTTCCTCCCCAGTGCCCAACACAGGTTTGGTCACTGCCCTGGGCCTGCTGGCCACACCAGTGCTGGTCCCAGCCAGGATGCTGTGGCCTCTTGGCCACCTGGGCACACACTGGCTCGTGTTCAGCCACTGTCACCAACACCCCCAGGGCCTTTTCCATCGCGCACTTTCCAGCCGCTCTTCCCCAGCCTGGAGCATTCATGGGGTTGTTGTGACCCAAGTGCAGGACCCAGCACTTGGCCTTGGTGAACCTCAGACAATTGGCTTCAGCCCATCGATCCAGCTGGGCCAGATCCCTCTGTATGGCCTTCCCACCCTCCAGCACATCAGCACTGCACCCAACCTGGTGTCATCTGCAAACTGACTGAGGATGCCCTCGATCCCCTCATCCATACCATTGATAAAGAGACTAAGCAGAACTGGCCCCAGTACTGAGCCCTGGGGACACCACTTGTGATCGGCCAACAACTGGATTTGGCTCCATTCACCACAACACTTTGGGCCCGGTCCTCCAGACAGTTCTGTACCCATCACAGATACACCATCCAGCCCATGAGCTGCAGCTTCGCAGGAGATGCTGTGGGATACAGTGTCAAAGGCTTTACTGAAGTCTAAGTACACAACACCCACAGCCCTTCCTTCATCTACTGGGTGGGTCAAATACATATAAACTAACCATTGTTTTTACACAAAGGTTTATTATGGAGCTGCAACTACCGGGTCGTCCCTTTAAACAAAATGAACAATTGAAAACCAAATTTCAGCAGTTAGGAAATCAAACTGATAATTTCTGAGCTCTCATCTATGAATGACAGCGGTCCATTTTCTCATGCAGTGTTTCACTTGGCAACTGTTGCCAAGAAAATCTGCATCTTAATCCACAATTCCAAGAAAGATGACAACCTCTTTCTGTAAATGATCAAGGTTATAATGTCTATTTCAAATCTTTTTGCTTCTCACGTTTCATTGACTCAAAGAGAAGCCAAATAATTTTTCAGGTTGTTTTATATATGATTTTTTTTTAATACAGATCGTAAATATGTCATCCAGCAATTGGTCATTTAAGAATGCAAGCTGTAAACCACTGATCTGTCTTTGTGAAAGTGAAAAAATAGGCACTATTTTAGAAGAATAAAGTGTCAAGTACTTGTGCTCACAGTTTCTTGTATAGTTTGGCAAATTTTCCAGCACTTTTCAGGATTATTCTAAACACAAGTGTACTGTGTGTGTTTTCAGAAGCTAATTTTAATATTTTTTTTCTTCACTTCCCTGACTCCAGTAGTACAATAAATTATAAAGTAGGAATACAATTTAAAAACTCATCATTGCAGAGTATCAGGTTTTTGTGTTAATCTCGAGAAGTCAGCATTGTTGTGTGTTTTTCTAGCATATTCAAGACCTTGTCCATGTGGCTTTCACAAAAATTAACAAGTGAATGCAATATACACCATGTTACAGCCACAGACCGCCTGGAGTAAGTCTATAAACCTATGTGTTTTATGGAGTCAATATTATCTGTAGTGCACAGGTACAATTTTGATCAGCATCACAGAAAATATTTGAACTACTGGATGCTCTTTCACGACACATATGACCCAATTCATGACCCCATTCAGCTCCACGCTCTCATCCATTGATGCCAAATAATGGCAGATTGGATAGAAAATCTTTGAAAAATTAATTCCATTTTAGCGAGGCAAATAAAGGTAGCAGAGATGCTCAAAGATGCTCCAAAGAAAACCTGAGACTCATTAAAAAGTGGTGTGGTGATACATGTATGAAGTTAATTACGTCTCAGGCTTTGTCGGGTTGGGGTCTAGAGATGAAGAGCCATCTGGTAGATTTTCATTACTTATCATACTATCTGCTGAAAAAATAATAAAAACTCATTATGGAGTACATTCTGTAATATTAAAATCTAAATTTAAGAAAACACAAGAAATTAAAAAGTGTAATGAATATAGCACATTGTGCAGTTAAAGATGAAATTAAATGCAAATCAGTTGTTAGAATGACTAAGTAATAGAGCACATTTTTATATTTAAATTTTGGCCTAAAAGTTACTGTAAAAACCATTGTATCAACCGTATAATTATCTATAAATTGGACAAGTGGACAAAATAATCAAAGTTTAGTATTTTACCTTGCGTATGTATATAAAAGAAAAGCAGAATTCTATTATCCTCCTGTGATCCAAACTAGCAGCCTAATGATGGTACTCATAATTTTTTCCAGTTACTTTCAAGAACTTTCATTTAGGTCCGTGATCATTTAACTTGAGAAGTCAGGTTAAAAAATAAAATTGCTTGCAGTGCTGGACTAATTTATTATAATTGCTAAGGACAGTCACGTCTGGAGCAGACCAGATGTTAAACTTCCCTGGTCCCCTGTCCAGCAAACAAAAAAAATCCCAGGTTAATTCATCCTATGAGAAGATAAATGGCAAAGACATCGGCGACTATTTCTTTGGGTGCCATTTATTAGTGTTAAAGAAGTTAGTCGTATAAACTATTTGACTTTTTGATAGAGGCTGATTCTATAAACCTCGAAAGCTCTAATTAAAGAACGGCCCGATTTCTTCGTGAGTTGAATCTTCTTATAATTTCATAAGAGTCTCAGCTGATGTGATACAGGTTTTTTTAATACAATATATACACCCTCTGGCAGTGTCTCTTTTAAAAATGTTTCCACATAATATCATTTTCCAAAGATAAAGGAAAAAATTTTAAAAGGAGGAATTTTCTGAAAAGAAGACACTCTGAGGAACAGAAGGATAAAGAAAAGAACTGTATAGTACCAGATTCTGAGGAAGTCTCTTATTTAACAGTGTTCAGGCATAACGTTACATTTAAGCAAAACATTTTGGTTTTAGTGGCCTAAAAGTGATTCTTTTTAGAGTCTAAAACCGAAAACCACATTTACGCATTCCCTGTTTTCACGTGACATTTCACTGATATAAGCTACTGGAAAACATCATCCACAGTATATTAGTCTAGAAAAATATGTAATCTAATCCTTCACATGTAAGAAAAAAAACAATGTAGAAACTGCAAATGTAATCTTGCTGTACATAATTATCAATGGTATTTTCAGAGTATTAAAATCCAGCCTTAGAGGTTAATCATGCAATTGAGAGTTGCGTATTTCTCTTTTGATGATGAGAAAAGCTCTTGTATTTTGTGAAGTGAGGAGGATTAAGAATAAAAGTAATTTGTGCCTGTGAAAAAATCTTGAAGGAGCTGAAAATTGTTTCTCAGGGGTTTTTTTTGCACTTTGCTAGCATATTCTGGAAGAAAAAGAAAATAAATTTTTAAAAGTAATCTTAGAATATTGTATTTTCCTTACTGTTATTTTCACTCATATTTTCTAAATAAGTGATTACAAAAGTAATAAAACTATGGAATTCTTTCACTTAGAACAATGTCTCTATACTTTTTAGAAAGCTCCATGAACTGCGTATGTGAGCATCTATATATTAACTTCAATACTTAAAAAAATAAAAGTGTATAGCACTTTTTACACAAATTTTACTACAGTAAAATAAACCGAGCGCTAGGAATGAAACCCAAACGTCAATGGGATCCCTGATGTCTTGGCTGCACAGATCCAACAGCTCTAAAGAAGAGACATTTCTCCACAAATCCACGTACCCCAGACATTTTGCCTAAATGCAGAAATCCATCTTGTCGGTGTCATCAGGATAGTTACTGAATGTCCCAGGATATTGTGTGAGCTGCAACGAGACCAAATGTCAGCACTCAGTCAATCAGGCTCCCAGAAAGTTATTGATTTCTGCCAGTATTACATGCTGGGAAGGCATAAAAACGCACAGATTAGCAGCATCCTGAGCACGGCCGAGTTTCATGTGGAGTTTGATCTTTATCGCATTGAAGGGATCGTTGCTGAAGGAAGATGCTCCTGCACGTGCCGGTCAGCGACTTGCTCAGACGTGATTTTGTGTCTGCATTGACACCATCCAGGCGATTCAGTTTGTACTAATCGGAGTAATGTATTGATGCAAATTATCCTAAAATAAACAAACAAAATTTCAGTGCTGCTGAGCAGATTTATTCCTGTTCTAAACCCAAATGAACTCACTGAGATGCTTTAATTTTGCAGGCCCAGTCCTTGGGAAACCCATAGGGAGCTGTACTCAAATTGGTAGATTTACCGCATTAATTCTAAGCAATATCTTCAGTGATGGGTTCAGATACAGAATGTGTCTGTTGCAAATTTCTGTAAGGCCTGCTTTTGAGATACCTTCTTATCTTCCAGTTGTAGACCTTAAATATTTGGACATACTTTGAAATTATAGACAGCTATAAACCTAGGAACAACTTTTGAAAATGCGCACGGTTTTGTAGCTTTTCTAGGTCAGAGATAACTCGTGATAATTTGTTATACCCACAGGTGCGTGCAGGCCACACAAAACCTCCTGGCAGGGAACGATAACATTTCACCAGCTGCCTTTAAATCATGTTTTCAGAACAGCACCATAACTCACGTTTACAGGATCAAGTAACTTTCATCCATAAACATCCAAATGTGCTACATAAAGAAATTACCTCACCTCTTAAGTTAGAATATAGAATGTTTTTAAAGGTGTGTCCCAACACCAAACACAGCTGGAAGCTGAAGAACATGAACACACCTTATTCAAAGGACTTGGCACATTCTAAGTAAGCCAAAAACTGTTGCTTAAAATTGAATAGAGCTGAAATCTGAGCTTATACCTCTTCCAAAAACCAACACAGTCTGTAATAATGGGACGTAATCCAAACCTTTTGTACATTGCTTACATTGTGACTGAGACTGGGAAATACTTTTTTGCTCTATTTCTTCTTCTTTCTGCAGTATTCCCCTCACAATTGTAGTGTTTGAGTCCTTTTCAGAAGCGCGTTTGAGGAGTGTGACCGCCCTGTAGTTGCGCGATTTGTTCCTATCTCGTAGTTACTCATGTTTCTATGGCAGCAACAATTAATATCAATAATAGATGTTGCTTGGAGGAATATTGCTTCCCGTAACCACTTCTGAACCCCTCAACCTTTCCAAGGGTCCTGTCTGGCATGGGAGTGCAAAAGGATCCAGGGAGACAATTGGCCTGCAGTGAAAGAACATTTGAAAATCATTCCTTCTTTGCTTTTCCCCATTTTTAACGCTGCAAAGGTCTTTATGGAATGCAGAATATCTGCAAGAAACGCTAACTGGGATTCTACAATGAATTGCAGATGCCATCTACTGCAGAAAAGTAGTTAATAAATCACCACACAGAACACAAGGGAAATTAATCCTATTAAGTGTGAATAGTTAAAAAGAGCATTGGATACCAGTGTGGTTAAGGAGTAATAGACAGAAAAGGCTGTTAAAATGATAATCCTCTGGAAAAGAGAAGGATGGGAATAGCTGTTGAACAAACTAAACTAACGCAGGTCAAGAAAAAATAATTAAAGAGGCAAAAATGCAGACAGGATGCCAAAATTGCTAGTTTGTTCAGCTGACACAGTGAAGGGATTTGCACATATCTTCAGCAGGTGGAAAATAACCAAAGAAGGAGCTGAAGAAGAAAACATGAGGAAAAATAACTGCAAGGTGCAGTATGCAGGGTGGACAGAAGTTTTTGCTGTGGCATAAAGAAACCCACGTCAAATCCTGAGGTCTGGAGAAGAAGGAAGGCTGGGGAGGCAGAACAAAGGGAACATGTATTTATGCTTCTAAATTTTCAAATATTTTCTAGAATAATTAAAAAGATAAAATTGCTTCTGTTCATGGATGTTATCTTTGAAAGTTCAGCATATTGAGACACTGGAATTATCCAGCAGGCCCCGCTCTAATCCACTATCCAACCTTTTTAACCACTTCCAGGGCCTCTGACTCGTTTTCCATATTCACACGCCCAGCTGGCTTAAGCTGATCTATAAAATCATCTAATTACCCCGACTTTACTAATTATTGTGTAGATTGCTACTGGGTTGCATGAAGAACAGCAGAGAGAGCAGATGCTGTGGACAGGAGTGGGAGCGATCAGGTTTCTGGGTTATTCTGTGTGCAAGAATCCTGACCTGACTTGGTTTTCTATGGTCAAAACCATCTGGTTTTGATCACTCATGTAGCTCCTTAACCATCGTCAGTGAAGCGTTTGGAGGGGAAGTCCCTGGGTTTGTTTGTCTGGCCTGCAAAGGGTTGGATTTCTTACAACAGAAACGGGACGAAACCTGAACAAAAAAGAACTGGTTGTGTCTGCACAACCCTCCCAAGGTGCAGTAGTCACGTCTGCTTTTTATAACAGTGGTGTTACCCCAACTAGTGCATCCACAGCATGAGCGCATCACCAGCTTGTGGCAGCACTGGATAAATGGGCAAAGAGCCTCAGGCGTGAGTGCAACCATGTCCCTCAGAGCCGAGAGCCGCCATGCTGGCTGAACAGCAACGAGCGGGATGGTCCCGCTCTGCTCGGCCTCACCTGGAGCGTTCACTGTGTGCAGGGCTGGGGACACAGGAGAAAAAGGAGATAAAGCTGCTGGAGAGTGTCCAGAAGAGGCTACGAAGTTGGTGAAGGATTTGGAGGGGAAGCCGTATGAGGAGCGGCTGAAGTCCCTGGGTTTGTTCAGCTGGAGCAGAGGAGACTGAGGGCAGAGCTCGTGGGGCTGCAGGTTCCTCACAGGGGAGCAGGAGGGGCAGGGCTGAGCTCTTCTCTCTGTGACAATGACAGAACCCAGGGAATGGCGGGAAGATGGGCCAGGGAGGGTCAGTGGGACATTCAGAAAAGGTTCTTCACTCACCCAGAGGTGCTGGACACTGGAACAGGCTCCCCAGGGAGGGGTCACGGCCCCAACCTGACAGTGTTCAAGAAGAGACTGGATAACAGCCTCAGACACACGGTGTGACCTGTGGGGTGTGCTGTGCAGGGACAGGAGTGGGACTCCATGATCCTGTGGCTCCTTCCAACTCAGGACATTCTGTGATTCTAGTATATTCTACATTACTGGCCTCTTCCATAACAACGGTGCCCAAGTATCACAGTAGACATTGTGCTTTACCACAGAGCGTCACCTTCTTGACTGAAACATGTCCCAGAGGCAAGAAAAGCTCTGGAGGGACCTGGTTTGCAGCAGGGAACTTGCAGCCTAAAGACCGGGAGAGGAGGGAACATCAGTGAGTTCCAGCTCTGTCAGGACAAACACTGGATGGTGCAGGTTATTGTGAAACCCTGTGCTCCCGAGGGGCTGGAGAAGGTCTGGAAGCTGCTGCTTTCTCAGTCACTTTGAAGCTTCTCAGAAAGAAGATTGCTCATTCAAGGTGTATTGTAAGACACCCTCTGTTTTCCTAATTTCTTCATGAATTCATTGTCTAACCTTTAATTGTCCTGGGGCTGTATTCTGACAGCGCATTTGGAACCGCAATGTCCCCCCGGCACAGCTGGATTGATGATGTTGCTGATGGTGGCGGAATCTCATCTGTGCCAAGAGCTCCACACTAATCCCGGACTGAGCTGCAGGGTTAGGAATATCAGGGTTAAATGTGTGAAGGCCCGTCCACAGTCCAGACTTTCAAAGGTCTCTCTTTCAGAATGACTAAGGTTACTTCAGATTACATGGTTTAACAGATAAAGCTTTCGGCCTTCCTTCTGATAACAACAGAATTTACACAGAGCTTAATTAGTCAGAACAAAGAATTGGGTGGGTCTCTTCACTTTTCAGCAGTACGAACAGAGTTGGGGAAAAAACAGAATTCTTTTTCAGTCTGAAAATTAAATGGAAATATATTGAGGGAAAGACAGTGAGGGGTTTATGATTCTATGATTCTACGATCATCTGCATTCCCAACCAATTAGCTCACTGACCCATGCTGGGTCACATCCAGCAATACGACCCTGTAACCTCCGATAAGTTTCTGGCAACTGATTATCATTGATTTTTTTGTTTTTCCTGGTCCTGAACAAGCGACAAGACAGTCTGAAGATTTCTTCAGGCATGATGGAAACCAAAGTGACGGCTCCGCTCTTGCTTGGACCGTCTGTACAACGTGGGGATGATGGAAAGTGGCTGCTGGCTGCAGGGAAATGTGTGATTATTCACCTCATCTTTCTCCTGTTAACATCCTGATGATTCCTGTGCTGCTGGCACAAATTGGATCTACTCTCTTTATCTCAACCCCTCTCTAAATCAAAGCAGCTGTCAAGGAGAAACTTGAGCCAGATCCAAATGCAACCTCCTGCCCTTTCTGTCTGCACCACAACCCTGAGAAACGCTTAGAAGCTTTGTCTATTCTGGACAAGTATAGGCCTGGTCACAAATGCTTCCCATCTAAGCAGAGCTCTTCCATTTTAACGCACTTATAAAACAAAGAGAATAAGTAGTATCTAGCTACGAGGTGTCTTTAATATCTTTGAAACAATTTTAAACTGCAATCGTGTACTTTGGCCGGTATAAATGACAATTAAACCTGTTACTGCAGAATACTCTTTGTGGTACATAATTTCCAGCTGAATATCAATTTGTTAGTTTATGGTTGCTTATATTAAAAACTCTGAATTTATAGTGTTCTGATAGCAATATAATTGAATTAATGAATTCGTATAACAAATTATATAATGCATCAACTGATATATTAATAACAAGCATTACTGTTCATACATTTCAACAGCATAAACACATTAGCAAGTAAATGTTCTCATACAATCTTGACCTTAACAAAAGAGAATAGAGAAAACATATATTTAAAGTCTTGAATAATTTTAAAGTAACTTGGAAATGAATTCTAAGAAGTTTCTCTCCACTGCTCAACGATGGTTTTGAGAAGATATACAGCTGCTTTTTTCAGCATAGTCAACATGCTACAGGTCTCTTTCAGTGATAAAATAATTTGTTCTTCTTGCCGTTGCCACTAATTTCATGGGGAAAAAAAAAAAAAAACAAAACCAGAGATTTTAATTCACTGACGATTCCAAAGAATGGGAAGGTTAAGGATTAATGAAAGGTAAGAATATATTGTTTCAGATATTCAGATGTTTCTTCTCAAACCTGGACATTAGAGATAGTGGTTCTCTCAAGGAAATCTTGGTGGGTGGGTGACGTGAAAGCAGCAATTTTTACAGGAGATATGAAAAATCATATTTTAAGAAAAAAAAAAAGAGGAAATACCAAATGCAAAATATTCTTCTGTGTAGTGTAAACCTCTTCAAATCATTCCGATTTTTATATCAAATTTCAGCTGTGAACTATGATGAAACGAAAATAAAGCTTTCTGCTGTTCAAACATCAATAACTATTACCATGTGTATCACCTGCTCAGACAATTGAACAGAGATACGCAGTTACTGGTTTTGTACAACAATAAGGGGTATTAAGCCATTGAAAGACATATTTGTTTTTCTTGTTACTGTATTTTTGGTTCCTGATTTTAACTGGTTCTTGTCATGAGGTTTTTCTGCCCAGGATCCCGTGGGTGAATAAGAACTATGGGAGCACAGGCAACAGTTCTTAACCGATGTCATTATGGTTCTTCCTTACAAAAATATTTTCCTTACCCATTTTCCTATTTCTAATGTAGACAACAATTACAAGTTTCCAAACTGTGCAGCTATTTCAAAAGCAAATCAAGCCACAATAAAGGAGAGCGGAATGCTAATGTAAAACCAGATTGAAATACTGTCAACAAAATGATGAAAATCACATTAGCTCTGCTGGTGTTTGTGCCAGTCAAGAGCTGTTTATGCTTCAAATAATATTCTGGAAGAAATTAAAATTAAAAAGGAAGAAAAACAAAACAAAACCACCCTCCTTTTTAGTTGCTTTTCAAATTCTTTTGAATTGACAGGAAATATTGGAATCTTGTTCAATTTTTTTTTTCGGCTTTCCCCATGATATGATGAAGAGAACAGTGAGCTCCTGATGGCCCAACAAACGCAGAAATAAAGGAAGAGCATTTTCAGGGCTCGACAACAGAAGCTCATTAGAAGTCTAAATACAGCCTATGAACGGCACGGTTATTTCTTGGTGTCCTTGCGGATTTCAAAACTAAATTGCTGTTATTGAAAAGCAAAATAGAAGATCTCGGAGATGGGATTGATAATTAAATCTGAACTGTAGGTCAGCTTTTCAATAAAAGCTAATTTGTTTGCCTATAAATTGTCTATTCCACTTGTTCAAGTCAAGAGGCTTTGAAAGCTCAGCACAGAACGGTGTGTATACATTGTGGTCACAGGTATGCCGACGGGTTTTTATGTAAAGTATATACATTAACACCATTCTGCAGTTCACTAAGTGAAGTAATTAGATTGGTGCAAAAGGAACTGTGGTTTTTGCATTGTTGAAATCTGCTGTTTGATATTGGAACATATCCTTAAATGTGCATGTTATACATCATTTTAATGCGCTTTTCTCGGTTTTTTTGGTTTTTTTTTTTGCTACTGACTATTACTTACTGTTAATTTTATATTTATTTTAGACTACGGAAATTATGTTAGACAGAAAGCAAATTTGTGTGATTCTCTTAGTCGAGTTCAAACTGGGTCGTAAAGCAGCGGAGACAACCTGCAAGTTGAACAAGGTGTTTGGCCCAGGAGCTGCCTGGGCTCAGCGGTTCAGGAATTTTCACAAAGGAGACGAGAGCCTTGAGGATGAGGAGCGGAGCGGCCGCCATCGGAAGGTGACAGCGACCAACTGAGAGCGATCATGGAAGCTGGGCCTCTTACAGCTACACGAGAAGTGTAGCTACACGAGAAGAGTCAACGTCGACCGTTCTACGGTCATTTGGCATTTGAAGCAAATTGGAAAGGTGGAAAAGCTCGATAAGCAGGTGCCTCATGAGCTGACCGAAAAACAAAGAAATTATTGTTTGGAAGTGTCTTCTACACAACAACAAACCATTGCTCGATTGATTTGTGACATGACAAGCAGCTCAGTGCATGGACTGAGAAGAACCTCCAAAGTGCTTTGCAAAGCCAAACATGCACCCAAAAAGGTCACGGTCCCTGTTTGGTGCTGCCGCTCCAATCCACTCCAGCTTTTTTAATCCTGGCAGAACCGTCACACCTGAGCCGTCTGCTCAGCGAACTGGTGAGATGCACCAAAACTGCAACGCTGGCAGCAGCATTGGTCCCCAGAAAGGGCTTGATGCTTCTCCACGACAGAGCCCAAGCGCAGGTCGCACAAACAACACCGCAAAAATTGAACCAATTGGGCTATGGAGTTTTGCCTCATGTGCCGCATTCCCCCGAGCTCTCCCAGCCCACTGCACCTCTTCAACATCTCAACAGCTTTTTGCAGGGAGAATGCTCCCACAACCAGCAGGATGCAGAAAACGCTTTCCAAGAGTTCGTCAAATCTCGAAGCACGGATTTTTGCGCTACAGGAATAAACAAACTTATTCCTCATTGGCAAAAATGTGTTGTTTGTAATGGGTCCTATTTTGATCAATGAAGATGTGTTTGAGCACGGTTATAATGGTCTAAAATTCATGGTCCAAAAGCACAATTACTTCTGCACCAACCTAATACTAACACCTGTGAAGGTGTGAGGGACTCTTGTCTGCAAAGTCTGCCCCGGGTCTGTGCCAAAAACGCTCCTGCACCCCCAGATGTGCTGCTGCCACCAGAACAGAAACACGCTGTGACACGTACAGGGATTTATACCTTGATTCAGAGATTATGTACGACAGGTGTCTGTGTAACAGCCTCTTAATCTAAACCATAATCCTTCTAGCACCAGCTTTACACCCTGTCGGCTTTGCTTGGGTTATGTCTGATTTACGCTGCAGTTAAGGACAATCAGAGACTTATTAGCAAAATCCTTCTAAGTCCTGGGGTGGTAAAATACCGTAACGGGCTAAACACAAGCCTGTGGAAAATCTTGCACTGGAGGTTTTTAAGCTGAATGCGAGACAAAGAGCGGCTATTAGATCCAGACTAGTGAAATGATGCCATGGCAGAGGGAGGATCAGCTGATCTTGGGACCCTTTGCTGCTCCTACATTTCTATTTTATTGGGGTGAGTCAGGGACCTGCCTTAATGCAGATGTTAGTGACTCTATATTTATCTTTTTTTGCCCATTAAGCAACTTCAATTGACTTATTTTTGGCCTCTCTGTTTCTCAAGATTGTTCGCAATAAGCACATTATCACATCTCATCAAGACATCTCTTTCACTTCCAGAGAAACAAAGTTTTATTTTAGGTGCCTGTCCCTCCTTTGGCAGAACCTCTATGTACCTATATTTTTGCGTTGGCCAGGAAACCAATGTTTTTAAACTCTTTGTGTTGCTTTGTTAGCTCAGGTTGTTCCGGTGAACTCACTATCACTGAGTTTGTGATGATTTTCTTTTGCATTTTCTCTTATTTCTGCTTATTTCAAATGCTGCTTCAATGACATTCCATCACTCATCAATTTTGAAATGAATTAGTGCATGAAAAGGTGTTCACAGCTTTACCGTAGTTGCTGAAATTCAGCAACAGATAAGGCTTCTTTCATTCCTTAATACTATATATGTCTTTCAGAGGAGGAAAGAAGGGCTGGAAATAAAAATTCCAGTTTCTATCAGTCTTCCTCATTCTAGATACAGTTCACTGGACTTTGCAGCCCATCTGTTCATTTGCAGAAGGCTGTGGATAAAATGCATCTTTCAGTAAATGACATCCACACTCCCAAAAAAAACCAAACCAAACCCATCTGCAGATACTAGATGTGGGGTTTTGAATCTTAATTTGAGAACCTTCTGCTTTTGTGATTCTTCTGCATGAGTTACAACCCCCAAAATATTACTTACTGCTGAAGAAACATCTAGTAAAATACCTTAAGATGTAAACTCCATCTCCTATTCACTGCTTTTTTCTCATTACACGTCCCAAAGTTCTGTATCCAATAAAAATTCCACTTCTTAGTGCATTCTGTAAAATCCCCATATTTTGATTAATTTCTGTGTAACAGTCAAATTTACTGTTTTAATTTAGCAAAATGCAGAGGTTGTTGATCCTGATTAAGGAGCTACATGGTGAGGCAAAAACTGCGCTGAGATAATTCAAGTGTGGTGTAACCACGGTACTGTTAATGTAGTGTTTAAGAAATTTAATCTTTAAATGATGTAGATTCACTAGAATTCTATTGGATGAATGTCAAAGTTAGAATGCCACCTTTCTTATCACTCTACATTGGAACACCTTCCTGAGATAAGTACACTAATGATGTTAAATACAGATAATACAGATACAGACATTCAAGAGAAAAAAAGTGTATGCATTTCCTGGAAATATCTTTTAATGGGTGGATAGGAGAAATATATGTTTCTTCCTTGAATTAATGTAATTTTTCACCAGTAAATAAAACACGACTTTAAATATGGTCGTATTTGTTTGTTGGGAAAAAAAATCACGATTTTTCATTTTACTTCATAATCTAAGTATCACTAGCAACTACGCTTGTACGTACTGAAATATTTCTCAAATGTCTTTGAAAAGGTGTTATTTTTGCGTGCAAGCAATAAAGGTAAAATATAATGACATATTTATTAGTGCGGGGGGTTTATTTTGAAGTTTTCTTGTATTTCCGATCCCTTTGTCACACTCTAAACCACATTATTACTGTTTCTAATCGCACTGGACTATACAAATATAGAATGTTCTTAAATGGATTTTTCAACAAAAGGCCCAGGGGCTAAATAACCCTAATTTTCTGATAATGCAAACCTGACATTCTAATTAGAAAATGTGTCTTTTCTATGAAGTACCACTGCAATATCTGACTTTCTTTTCCTCCTTGAATCAACCTGCATTTTAAGATAAATTGAAAGGGTGAAAGCTTCACAAGAACCCGCCACATGTATTTCAAGTAGTTTTATTTATCTGAGATAACAATGACAAAGAGAAAAGCATTCACAAAACATATTGAAACCCCATTACCTTGTTGTTAAGTTAATTTGTTTATGTACAGCTAATTTATAGTTTCATTTACTGGAACTTCAAAATACTGAACTCAAACTTTGACTTTTCTTGGGGTATCAGAGTCTTTGTTCTTTCCAGAAGCTCCAAAATTCCAAGGAATGCAACCAAGGAACTGTTTTCTCCTCCGTTTTTAGGGGAATGTGTTGTCCCTATGATAAAGTGTAATTTGCGATTGGATGTACCATTCCTGTGTGAGTAAAGCAAAGACGTATCATTTAAAATTTAAAATAAAATTCTAAAGTAGCTAAACTTTGTTAATACTTTTAATTTTTCATCTCCTTGTTTCTTCCCTGGCAAATAATTAATTTCCTGTACTTGACTCTTATGAAGCTACTAAATGTATAATCTGTGTTTGCTGAATATCTAACATATAATTGCCACAAATATTTTGAAATAGGGTAAGATATCAAATCACTAAGAATTCTAGAAAATATTTGGGCACATTTGAAGTAACGCACAAATAATGACAAATAATTCACTTGCGGATTTTCTAGGCATTTGCAGGGGTTTTTTTGCCATCTGTTTGAAGAATTTCTTGATGCTATTTATGCATCAACTGCTCCTGTGCAAGGTTGTTGTTACTTACAGTGCTTTTTTCAGGATTTTATTATATAGTCACTTATAATAAAAATGGGATTATCGGTAGCTGAAAACGGGCCTTTGAATGTAAAGACAAGGCAAATAAAATAACACAGAAAGGCAGAATTCCAGTGACAAATCTGAGAAATAGATAGGAAAATCAGTTATGAAGCAGAACCAGAAAATGGGGAAGTTTACTTAGATTACAGAAAATATCAAGAAATCAACATGATGTAAATATATGGGGTGAATTGAAAGAGAACTTGTGTTTTCAGAAACATCACAGCAACAACATTTATTGCCAGTGTTTTTCACTGCATCTCCTGCTTGTTCGAGCCCATCCAGACTCTGCAAAGGGCTCTGTCATTACATCAGAGAGTTTAGTCTCTTGAGTTCTCAGATGAAGAGCTATAAACATAACTTAGTGAGTTATCTTCTTAAAAAATAGATATTACACATCAGAAGAGCCTGATATTCTTCCTTGGACTGAGTTAGTTCAGCCCCCTCATGCCGCAGTTCCCCAATATTCTTGTCAGGAAGAAGCTGTGAGTTTTCTTTTCAAGGAAATGAGTGAGATTTGGATTGTTAAAAATGTATCACCAAGATAATTCTTTATACACTGGGTAGTGGAACAAACCTCCTCTTCAGCTGTGTGGAGACCGCTGCCTGTCATTTTGATGTGTGCTTTCCACAAACAGTTTGTTACAGGCACTGAAAACACCCCAAACCCCATTTCTTATTTTGACTTGTTCTGCAAGAAAATTCCCTTAGTTGTCAAAAACACAGTTTGGAATCTTACTGCGTGTACTTTCTTGACACGCATTAAAATAATATCTTTTGTGACTTTTTATGAGGCTGCAGGAAATGCTAATGTCACCTTTTCTTTGAGGGGCTGTAATTTCAGAGTTCGGCCTGAATAGGGTTCGTGATTAACTCTTCTTGTTTAGTGGATTAGTTTTGCTAAAAGCCTTGCTTGCCGAAGCTCAGCAAATGTTAGCTTTTCTGAAGAGGCCCCCACAGTAAACAGTAAAACTGTTGAAGTAGTGTGTATATAAATCCGATACTTTTTTTCAGTTAAAAGCACTACTATGAAAAAAATATACTATGTGCAACGCAAGGTGAGGGCCAAGAATAATTGTCATTCACCCTGTGAAACAGGGAAGAGTTGAAAAGCACATCAGTCAGCCCAAGGGCTTTACATCAAGGAGCACAAAGCTAAAAAAGCTGCAGAAAAGAGTGTTTCCTCCAGCTTGTGAGGAAAGAAAAGCCCTGGGGGAACCCGACTTTGAGCTCTATCCTGGGAGCAGTGGCTTGGAAAAGCTGGGCTGGGCAGCAGGATAAAATGACTGCCCTGTGCAGTGCGAATGGCTTGAGGGCTACTGTGAAAGACCACATAAGAGCCCTTGAAGACACCACCAAGGCAGAGTGGGGTTGATTTTTGTCGTTAGGTGAAAAAGGAAAACAAAATGGAATGTCAATAATGCTCTGAAGCACATATTTGGCCTCTTTGGCGAACTCATAAAGGTACTGCGTTTCCGCAAGCCCGTGACTCGATTGTATATTTATCCATACAACTCCTAAGCAGGAGTTCTGTGTCCTGCAGAGCATCCTCTGGTGTTTGGTGTCCCCAGAGCTGGACACACGGGCCTGTCTGTCTCTGTGCTCCTCTGGGCTGGTGCAGATGGATGGGCCTTTGGTGGGCTGGTGGCCACTCGGATGGGCTCAGGAGGAGCCTGGTAGGCAATGATTTGGGCCTTCCCTCTGAGTCCCTCTGAGCTTCTGAGCAGTGTGCCCAGGTGGCCAAGAGGCCACAGCATCCTGGCTGGAACCAGCACTGGTGCGGCCAACAGGCCCAGGGCAGTGACCGAACCTGTGCTGGGACCTGGGGAGAAAAAACCACAAATCCTGGGGGCAGTTCTGGGCCCCTCACACCAAGAAAGGCCTTGAGGTGCTGGAGTGAGTTGAGAGAAGGGAACAGAGCTGGGGAAGGGGCTGGAGCACAAGTGTGATGGGAGCGGCTGAGGGAGCTGGGGGGTTCAGCTGGAGAACAGGAGCTGAGGGGAGACCTTCTGATCTCTGAACTGCCTGAAAGGAGCTTGGAGCCATGGGGGTCGGGCTCTGCTCCCCAGGAACAAGCACCAGGACCAGAGGAAACAGCCTCAAGTTGCACATGGGGAAGTTGAGGTTGGATCTGGGAACAATTTCTTCCTGGAAAGGGCGGTGGGGCATTGGAACAGGCTGCCCAGGGCAGTGGTGGAGTCACCATCCCTGGAGGGGTTGGACAGACAGAGATGCAACTCCTGTCCCTGCACAGGACAACCCCACCATTCACAAATGTTGATTACAGAACAAAACAGAAAATGTTGTAAGGCGGCTTTGGAAACGGCCACAACAGCTCCTTTCTGACGCTGTTGTACTGCAGTCCCAATAATAGAAATTGAGTTGAAAACCTGCTTTTGTGACGCTTTCTTTAGGGAAGGTAGCACATTTCTGTAAAGATGGCACTGAGTTTTGCTCAAAGCATCCTTGTGTTACCTCCCTGAGCTCCTGAGGCTGAAGGAACTGGGAGCTTGGAGAAGAGGAGACTGAGGGGTGACCTCATTAGTGGTTATCAATATGGAAAGGGTGAGTGTCAGGAGGAGGGAGCCAGGCTCTTCTCAGTGACAACTAATGATAGGACAAGGGGCAATGGGGACAAACTGGAACACAGGAGGTTCCACTTAAATATGAGAAGAAACTTCTTCCCGGTGAGGGTGCCAGAGCCTGGCCCAGGCTGCCCAGGGAGGTTGTGGAGTCTCCTTCTGTGCAGCCATTCAAACCCGCCTGGACACCTTCCTGTGTAACCTCATCTGGGTGTTTCCTGCTCCGGGGGGATTGCACTGGATGAGCTTTCGAGGTCCCTTCCAATCCCTGACATTCTGGGATTCTGTGATTTTTGCTCTCACCGGGTCGTGGGGAAGGCGACGTGTGCCGGCTCTGCTGGGTTCTGAAGTGGCTCTCAGCAAACAGCGAGCTCTGTCTCCTTTCAGACGCATATCCCCGGAGCAAGGGAAGATCCTTCAGGTGTGCCCAGCCTCTGCAAAGCTGCTTTATTTACTGGAATCGCTGCACTCTTGACGATATTTTCTCTTCCACTTCAGGTTTAACGTTTTTCGATGCCGTGATGTTTGAGCAAAGCTTCTCTGCTGACTTATTCCTGGCACGTTTGGGACAAGAGGTAGAAACTCTTCTGTCTCTTATCTTGCTGATAAAGAAACTGTGCTACAGCTGTTTTTAAGCTTGGAAAAGACTGTACGAGTCGTGAAATTCGTAAGCCTCTCCCCAGATTAGAACTCTGTTGTTTTAACCAGTTGCTGGCTGAAATAATTGGAAAATCAGACAACTTAAAAAAAAAAAAAAGACCAAGAACTGAACTGAAAGAAGATTCTTTATTCTCCTCATAGAGCAACAATAAAACATCCAGACAGTTTTATTGCTAGCACTTCTGGGGTTATGGAATCTTTTAAAGGAAATACTTTATTTCTGTAGGGAAAGAATTCTTCTCTACTCTGTGTCCAACTGCTTTTCTCTTATTAGTCTCTTGCCCCAAACTTGGGATTATATGATTGCATTCAAGGTAAAGTAAAATTTAAGTGAATCAATTGGAGGTAAGTTTGTGGAAATATGATGGTATATCGTCAAATAAAGATATATCACATATAGGACAGCACAGGAGAGCCAAGGGAAAGAGTGACCATAGCAGAGCTTTAGGTATGGTCCTATTTTTATCAAAGCCGTTGAGGCTTTTCATAAAATGCACAAGAGCATTGTGTGGTTTGGGAGATAAATTTCCTCCTCTGAGGGAATGAAAACCAACATCCCCGCCCTGAGTGCATAAACTCATCGCCATTAAGGTTTTCAGGAGAGCCGTCTTGATGTCTGTGTAGTGAAAGATTAATGTGATCCAGGAGAGAATACTGGGAATATAACACGGCCCAGAGGCAAGAGCGTTTGTGATGCTGTTCAGGTCTTCACTCTGGAGACTGTTCCTGTAGCTTCTATTAAACTTTCATGAGTTGGCTGTGCATTATAAAGATGACACCAAGCTGCTCGGCTTTCTTGAGGGCACAGTTTTTAAACCTCTAGAGGAGCAGAGATCTGGGCTCACTGGGGTGCTAAAAAACAAACTGGGAAACAGCCAGGAAGTGAGTTATAGTCTAACCCTGGGGTTAGTTAAGAGAGAGTTTGTAGGACTCTGTTTGAGGCCTCATTGAAGCAAAGTTTATGAAGTAAGGGCAGGTGCCACAGGGCAATGGTGAGCGATGGTGTCAGAATGGCAGCAACAGCAGGGCTGGTGAAAAAAAAAAAAGGCTTCAAAACTCAGATTTCTGCCCGATGTTGCGTGAAAAATTACAGCTAAGACTGTTCAAATCCTCCATCAATACTTGTACCAAATGTTAAAAGAAATGCAGATTAAATACTGTATAAGCTAAAGAAACACAGCTCCCACGATAAGACTAGGATTTGTTAGTTCGTATGGACTTTACATGGAGTCCTTTTGGTTTAATCTAATGACCATCATTAGTCCTTTGACGGTGACAGGAACACTTCCGATTCTCCAATTCTTTCTCTCCCTCAGCACCCCAAAGCTTCCCCCAGCCCAGCGTCTCAATGTTGGGGTTTCCTCCTTTTCATGCTCAATCTGCTCGAGGTCACCTCTGTCCGTGTCCTACCGTGGGCTGCTTATTTAGAGAGACACAAGTTAAAACATTGTGTACAAGATTTACTACGTATTTTGTGTATGCTCTGTCATATTTGTGATTTTTTTTAATAGCCCTTGGGCCTATCTTATCATGCTACACTTGGACTTTCAGGTCATCTGCTTCATCTTATGCTTTTGGGAGCCTTTGTTACAATCCCATTTGGTTTGTTCGGCTGCGGCGTCTTTTAAGGTGTTTTATTCGTCACTGACAACCTTCTAGCTGAGATTTCCTGGTCATCTAAATAACACTGTATTCACACAGTCTAATCACACAGATGTCCTTCTTCTAGGATCATTAAGAGTTCATTCTGTAAAAATAATGATCTATTAGAAGGCAGACAAAGACACACAGAGGCACAGACGCAGCGCTTGGGGAAGGACTTGCAACCCAAGTGACACCCACAGTACACAGACAATTATTTTTCATCAGTGACTTGCCATATACACCATCTCACTTTCAATTTGCTTAGAATTTCTGCTCAGTAATACAAATACATGTAATAAAATGTGCACCAAGTTTTGACAAAACTACGATTCGGCATTAAACATTTCCAATAGGAAAAAATACCCTAAGCCTGACACTAACTACAATTAATACTAATGCCTGTAGTTTAGTCGTTTACTTTACAAATATTGATCAATAATACAAGGTCAGGTCAGAGTTATTTAATTTTTTTTTTCCAAATTATTGAACATGGCAAAACCCATGGTACATCACAGACAAAATGCTAAAGCGTACTTCAGATCCTTCTCTGACTACATGTGGTTTTTTATGACGCATGTTAAGTTAATCAGTATTAAATAAGAGAAAGATTAACCTCTCATAATATGAAATATAGAGATGTGCTTAACTTCATGGACAAATATCTGCTTATTTCTACAAATACAAATTTTTAGGAGCAAACTCTGCATATGAACTACTGGAAGACTGGAAATAAAGGGCCACTGTTTAAAGGATGGGCAGATCCTCGGTATTTTGAGTAAATCATTTATTTGGATTCTGAAGTTGAGCAGAAATTCCTCTTGAAAAGTCAAGAAGTATTAATGGGAGCAGACCAGAGGTTATCTCATTACCTTGGAGGCCAGAAAGGGAGAATATTGAACAGCAGTGCAGATGCTGATTAATGTAATAGGTTAATAAAGGGCAGGATAAGAAGAATTCTCTCGTAATAAGGACATTAAATTTAAGGAATTAAAAGCTTTAATAAGGAAATTATTCATAATTGTTAACAGTAACTGATCCTGGTGAATAAGCAGTTATCTTTTAAAACGCCTGTAAAAGCAAGGAAGTTGTTGTTTAAAAAAAAATTAATTAGGCAGTTACTCCATAGAAATGGAGGGTGAGGATGCACAGTCAGCTACCTGTTACTAGGTGCTTTATTTCATAAAACTCTGTTTCTGTTAGAGCTTTGCTATGTTATTATTATTATTAGCCCTAATTTGTCACCTTCCTCAGATAGGTCTTCTCATTTCTGAAATTAATTGAAATCCACATGTTAAAGAAAGCTGTCAGAAAGATGTTGACAAGATTGAAAAGATGTTCACAAGGAAACAAATTCTTAAAATCACCCGTAACTACCACATTTTAACTGATGAAATTCATTCAAGCCTTGGAGGTCTTTTAAATTTCTCACTGATCTTTGGACGGAATAGGTGCTATGTCACAGGATGAAGGGGATGGAACAGTTAATCACATAATTTGCTGTACCTGGTGTATGTCACTGCTTCGGAGACCTATGAACACACCTGTGCATGGATGGTCACCTCAGGAAACCTGATTTTTCAGAAGGGAAGGAAAGAACAAGCACATGCCTCTGAATGAGAAAAATTACATCAATTTGTCTCGTACCTCAAAAATTCTTAAAGTTTATGAAATTAGTCAAATGTAAAAATTCCCATGAAAGAATGGTGCTATCTGCAGACTGAGAAGAACTGATGGTTTCCTATATTATCTTTTTTGGGTGCAACTGAAAATTCAAGTTATAATTCGGAAGTCCAGCCTTGACTGTTTATTCATGTGCTCAATCGGCCAATCTGAAGACATTTGGAATCAAAAACAGAGTCTGTTCTTCATTTTTAGTATTCATGTAAATGACTTCCAGTTAAAACATCTATAAGATATCAATGTTAATTTATGATTTAAAGCAAATGGAGTTTGATTTGACTTCTATTGTAAAAACATTTTCAATTCACTGAGGCTTATAAAAACCGTATATGTTAATTGACGTCTAATTTGCTTAGAGGTGACAGAAAAGAAAGCAAATTTTAAGAGCTGTGAAAGTGTTTTCTCCAGGAATATCCATCTTATCTTTCACACTAATGTGTGAAAGTGCGCTTGATTCTACATCAGAATTTGCCAAGAAACTTGCCTATAATCAAAAATTTTGTTTAGAACTAGGGAAGAAGGTGAAATATATCATACTACTGTGCAGTCTTTTGAATTGGAGGCATTACTTTCAAATAAACCTCTAGATTTTTTTTTTATATCCCATTCTGTGATTTATTTATTGAAAAGCTTGACATGTGTCACTCTATCTTTCCCTTATCATCACATGTTGTTCCCGCATTTTGAATTTGAGTATATGAAATAAACTGATTCTTTGAGGAGAGAAATGGCAGCAGATGAAAAAACTTCACTCACTGAACCCAATTACACGTGTAATTTAAAGGAGGAAAAATCACTTTCCAACCTGCGCTCGTTGAAGTCCATCATCAGGTAGAGTCATAACCAACTAAAGCAGCTTCTCGCTGATTTCAGTGTAACCAGCTTGTATTTAATTAGTTTTTATTGATTTCAGGATAATAAAAAATAACATATGCAATACATTTAAAAGAATTCTTCTCCTTTTAGAGCACTAAAGAGGAAGTGGGGTTGCTTTGCATAGCTGCATTAGTAAACAGATTAATTTACATTTTAATTTACATTAGTCATGTAATTGGGATCCTAAACTGTAGCAGACAGGAAGGAATGAAAGTAGGAACCAAGTCCCACAGCTGCTGAAGGATGGAGGTGCCAGACTCCAATTAAGACATTCTCTTGTCAAGCCTTATCTCTGAGGTTTGTGAGATTAACTTAAAACAAAATGGCTGGCTTTTATCTCCCCTGCTTTTGGCTTTAATTCCACAACATAAAAGGTTTCCTTTTGAGATTAATGTCTGCAAGGGAATTTCTTCCACTGTGTCTTACCAATAACATTGGCCACCTTTGAGGATAAATTGCATAGCTAAGAGGAATGGTAATTCTGTCTCAGTGCCCCTTGCTTTCCTCACAAGCAGATTTCCTTTAAACTGCATTGCGTCTGAATGCAGCTTGTTTACTCCGGGGCTTATACAGAGTCATAGAATCATTTCAGTTGGAAGAGACCCTCAGGATCACGGAGTCCAACTATAACCCACCCCTGGCACTGCCCCATGTCCTGAGAACCTCATCTCCGTCTGTCCAACCCCTCCAGGGATGGTGACTCCACCGCTGCCCTGGGCAGCCTGTTCCAATGCCCCACAGCCCTTTGGGGAAGAAATTGTTCCCAGATCCAACCTCAACCTCCCCTGGTGCAACTTGAGGCCATTTCCTCTGGTCCTGGTGCTTGTTCCTGGGGAGCAGAGCCCGACCCCCCTGGCTCCAAGCTCCTTTCAGGCAGTTCAGAGATCAGAAGGTCTCCCCTCAGCTCCTGTTCTCCAGCTGAACCCCCCAGCTCCCTCAGCCGTTCCCATCACACTTGTGCTCCAGCCCCTTCCCCAGTTCCATTCCCTTCTCTCAACTCACTCCAGCACCTCACGGCTTTTCATGAGGTGATCCTGCCACCCCTCTGGCCGCCATTTTGAGCCCTGAGGTGATTTTGGTGCCACCATTTTGAGCCCTGAGGTGATTTTGGTGCTGCCATTTTGAGCCCATTTTTGGAGGGGCCCAGAACTGCCCCCAGTAACACACCTGTCCCTTGGTTGGAGAACAGTACACACAATACTTAACACATGGCAGCTGCATGAAAGAGCCTCCTAAGTTCGTTCATAGTCTTAAATCAGAAGTAAAACTAGTGGAGTCAATTAGCTTCTAGGAGAGTAGAAATACAAAGGAAGAAAAATGCAGCTCGATAGCCTGTTAAACCTAAGGTGGGAACTCACACCTCTGGTTTCAAACATGCAAAAATGAATTTGACATGTGCCCAGAAGTCACAGAACAAGTTTCACAGTAACAAGGCTGAACCTGAACAAAGTGTTAGCCTGAAGATCCAGAACTACACGTTATACCGATAGCACTACAGACTTTGAAGTAATCGTAGCTTTTTTTTTTGCAATAACAGGAAGTAGATGGTCATCTGTGCAAATTAATCCTTATGGGCATAAGTCAGTTATCACACTTGAAATTCTGAGAAGCCAAGGAGTCTAAGTAAAACAGTTGTGCCTCAGATGTCATATTTAAAGCTATTTTTAATCTAGAGATTTTAGTAAATTTGCTCCAGATGGATGTACATGCTGTGTAAAATCCATTTTCAGGAAGCATGTCAAGTGCTCACATTAAATCAATGCCTTACCAAGCTATTACGAGTAGAAGATTTTCCAAATAACTCAGTTTTGACTTGTTCTAATTACTGATGGCCTTACATCTCTTTTCACAATAAGGCTTTCACTAAACATCCTGACCAAACTGCTTGTTCCTATAACTATCTTCACTCCTTTTCCCTATAACTTGTTCCCTTGATTCTGAACGAGAGAGCTTTGAATTTTTTTGCATCTTTTCAGTGAAGTAAATATGTTCACTTGTCCTACACAGAAAATCTCAGGGATAAGTAGGCCACTGCTAGACTTTGTGAAGCATAAACATTGCAAAGCATCTGGGATTGCTGTGCAGAAGTAGTTGCTCTGATTGCGATTACATGTCACGGAAATCTTGGACAGCCGTTAGGGAACTGCACAGAGCCCGTTTTGTGGGATGGGGAAAGTTGCAGAAGTTCAGAGTTTGGTGGTCAGATCTAACTAGAAAATCATTGATAAAGAAACCTATATACAGATTACTATAGTGCTACAAACCTACATCTGAGTTGTGCCGTGCCCCATCATTGACTGAGAACAATCCCAAATGATGAAGAATATGTGTAAAAATCCTGGTATAAGGCAGCACACGGAAATCAAACTGTCATTCTAAGTCTCCTGGTGACCTCTAGCAACTAGGCAGGTTTAAACAAAAAACCATGGCATTAAATATAGTATCAAAACTATGGTTGCAAATTTGGGGTAATTTTTTTTTTTTTGCTATTTTGCTGTCCAGTCTTTTGAATTTAATAATCTATTGGGTTCATTAACTGTATATAGCAGTCCCACAATTGCATTACACTGAACATTTTGATCAGTGCTGTGCTTCTTTCTTTCAAGTTCACTGACTGCTACTTTAGTATTGCTACAAAACCTGGTAAATACATATTTCCTGTCTAATTTCTTAATAGCGTTCTTACCATCCTACCTCGTTTCTTTTTCAGCATTTCATATTTTCCAAAATTTTCTAATACTCTCTCATTTATATTTATCGGATGAGCATTTCTTCACAGTAATTGCTTTCGTTACTCCTTTCTGCAACCTCCACGTTCCAAAATGTCTTCTTAGGAAAAGGGAGAGGGGAGGATGAGTACTGTAAATAAGACATTACGCATATAATGATGGTTTCTGCAGTGGCTATTGTTCACATTTTTTCCATTCTTTCTTTTTCCATTCCTTCTTTTTCCATTCCTTCCAATGCTGTGGGGCATTGGAACAGGCTGCCCAGGGCAGTATGGAGTCACCATCCCCGGAGAGGTTGAACAGATGGAGACGAGGTTCTCAGGACATGGGTTACTGGTGGCCTTGGCAGTGCCAGGTTACTGGTTTGACTTAATGATCTTAAAAGTCTTTTCCAATCTAAATGATTCTATGATTCTATAATTACAGATGGCAATGTGGGGTTTGCTGTAGTTGTTCTGTTTTTTTATTTTTGTTCGGGTTTTTGGTTGGTTGGTTTGTTTTCCTAACCATAAAAATCTATTAATATGGTAGGAAATTCAGTTTGGAGACTAAATAGACTCTTCCACTTCCAATGATCGGTATAATAAATGATCATTCAACCTAATTTAGCTGACACATGAGCAAGCACCCATGAAAGTAAATGACCTGTGCACTAGACTAAAAAACCTAACTAGACTAAAACAAAAGCCTAGGGTAGGCTAATCCTTAGAATTTCTGAATGGAGTGCTCAGCGATCAGCGTCTCCTAAGGTGCTTCCAATATTTACTGTGTTCTTTTCTACAGTGACCTCAAATACTCATTTTCTTCTTAGGCCAGAAAACAGAATTGTAATTAATAAATCTCACTTCGACAGAAACCTTTCTCTTGGATAGTAGCACTTCATTTCCAAAGAGAAGTATTTAAGTATTCTAACTTATTTCACTCACAACTCATGTGGGAGGAATGAGCTTTGCGATATTTATGTCGGGGTCCTGGGCCATGGGCAGCAGTTCTGGGAGCAGATCAGGGCCTGTGAGGCCCACCAGGCCCTCGAGGTGGAAAAGTAAATTCAGCTCTCTGCAATGTGCACATACATGAGTAATCTTATTTTGTTTTTTTAATTTGACGATGTAACGAAATGTGCATATGTATTTTATAAAACATTTAGTCCTACATCTGGTGTTTTTCTAGCTATGAACCTGTCATCCTCTTCTGACTTTTCCGTGGCCTGAGAATATTCTGCATGTGAGCCATTTGTCTTCATCTGAATTTTATCAAGGTGCACAGCCAACAGCAGGAATAATATAGTGCTCATGCATTAAAACTTATGCTAAATAATTCCTAAAAATCTTTGTAAAGGGTTTTTTTGTATAATTCAGAAAATTTGATGTGGCATAAAGTAATTGGATTGGCTGCAGGTTATCACATGTGACTTAATCAGCCAGTGAACTTTGGTGTTCTAAAATCTTCGTGATCGCGTTTGCATTGACAGTAATTAATGAACTAAAAATGAGCCACTGAGCATGATAAAGACAGGAGGTGTTGCTACAGTAACCCCATGTCACATTGCTGAGAGAAGCTCCAATTTCAGTTTATTTGGGGTAAACGTTTCTTCCCCGTACGTACAGGTTGAAGATTGATCTGAGGCCTGGTCTGCACTGAGTGGTGCCTTGTAGTGTCGTGTTTAGCTATAAATGTTTTAAGTGCAAGAAAGGAGTCTCAGCTCCTCAGGCCTCTGCACCGATTAGTACCTGTACAAATACTCTGAATAGATTTAAAAATAAAACAAGTGACTGGACAAATGGCTATATGGAACGCTACTGACATACAGAGATTGTTTGCAGTTTCCCCTATCCCATTACTATAATATTACCTCCTCTCTATTTTCACCTGCGCTCCGCTGTAAAAATCTGCTGAATGAACACTGATTGAAGCCTTTGACAATGAGAAACAAGTAACTTATAGTTTACTTGAAACAAGCTTACATTTTCCATCTTGAGTAGCCTTTGAATTAAGTGTTGCAGTTACCTGTACTTAAAATGTGATGTATCTATGAACATCAACGATTAACTATATTATTGACTTCTGAAAAAAGACTTAAGGTTCAAATGCTAGATATTTCTTCTGAATTCTCGTTCTAGGCAATCTATTTTACTAGTATTAAAACTATTCCTTATGATTACTCTCAAGTATGAAAAATCTGTAAATGTATCCGATTGGAGCACATATAGATAATAATTGTAGAAAGATGCATTATCTGAGAGCCCAGAAAACTTGGGCTTTTTCAGTTGCTAACGCACAATATTTTCTCTGCTGACATGAAATTCGTGTTCGTAATAAGAATTCAGTTAAAGGAGATAGTATGAACATGGTACTTGAAATGTTATGAAGATTAAAAGTATATCTAGTAGAGGTTCTTTTAGATATCCTACAAGTGGAGGGTGTAATTTAATATTAAATTTATTTTTTTATTTGGAGATATTTGATGTTACGTGGGCTCTTTGGTTTAGCAAACTGATACAAAATATACTGAAAACACAATGCAAAATTGCTGGATTTCGCTTAAGTGTTCCTGCACTTGTACTGTGTTTTCAGTATATTTTTTGTTCAGTTTTTATACATATTCACTCCCCCGTGATTGTTCTGTCTGTCTCAGGGAGTCACATCACCATCACCCATCTCCTCTGAGCTTTATTCCGTTATTGGTCTCTCATCATTGTTACTTTTTATTTTGGGGGGGAGTTGCTCTTTTTTTTTTTTTTTGGTTAGTCACTGCTATCAAGAATGATGTTTTATTCTCCAAAACAGAAAAATTGCATACAGCTTTGGAAAAGGTTTGGTATGAATATGCACTATATCTGAATGCAGGAGTTGCTGTTGATTCTTCACTGTTATCATTTTATACCATTAAAAGTCACGCCTGGATTTTAGAGATAAACAATAAATCTTTTGTATTTTAATTAAAAATGTATTTGCTGTTGTAAAATCCACTGTCTCCTCCATCCCACCCCAACAGTGAGGGAAGACCTGCCAGCTGGCAACCTTCCAGTGTTCCCTCAAGCATCAAAGAAGATTTAGAAACCAAAAATTGTTTTACAAGGTGGTATCATTTCTCCTGAAAAGAGGCCGCTTCTTGGATTCCTGAACATAACTGGCTCAAAGGTTGGGCAAGGACTGTAGTAATCTAGCATGAACAACCAGGGGAGGTTGAGGTTGGATCTGGGGAACAATTTCTTCCCCAAAGGGCTGTGGGGCATTGGAACAGGCTGCCCAGGGCAGTGGTGGAGTCACCATCCCTGAAGGTTTTTTTTACTTTTTTATCGGAGGATGTTCTAGTCAGAAATAATAGGAATGATGGGAAAAATTAGTTTTCCTGTATTTTACCAGTTTTGTACATGAAGGGCTTTTACCAGGAATGAATGCACTGAACTGAATTAACACAACGAAAAGATAAAACAATCAATTATCTTCAACATACTCAAGTACTCACAGTTCTTCACTAGGTGACAATTGAGAAAATCACGTAGCTTTGTAAGGCTATGTGGAATGAGTGTGTCTGCTCTCTTAAAGGTGTCTGGTCAAGGACCTATTCAGTGCAAAAATGATAAATCTTTTGAAGGAAGAGATAACCAAGAACATTCAGGGGAAAAAAACCTGCTCATTAGCAGTGAGCAGAACAAACCTGGTCATTCACACTAATTGGCAAGGATATGTGGAGTGTGAGTTTATTTTTCGGTAAGATTACCTAGGGACCTCATCGAACTTGAATTATAAGGAAAAGGAGCAAGACAGACACCCAGACATGGCAACCTGACCCGGGTGCATCATTTCCATGGATTTTTAGAGATTCAGTAACAATCTGGTGCTGTCATTGCTGACTCTCAGGATAAAATTCGAGTTTAGCATTAACGAACCTTTGTGAGAGGCTGAAGGTGACTGTCCGTTGCAGCTGGTATGAGACATGTCAGAGAGAAAGGGTCAAAAACCTCATAGTATGAAGAAAAGCAAGATTTTGTACCACAAGCTACTCTTCAATAGGATTATACGACTTTGTGAAGTTGAAGACAAAACTAAATACTCTTCATTATTTCCTATGAGCCATTATTTGTGCATAGATAAATACAATCAAAGCAATAAAGCCCTGATTACCAGAACATTATATATTTTATTCTTTTAAACTTGAGAAGTCATTATTCTCTGCTCTGGAGCCAGCATACTGACTTACATACATACCTGGAGGTATCTTACAATCCGGGTACTATATTAGAAGAGTTCGTTAGCACCTGATTTTAAATCAACCATGTTTTGGTTCTCATTTCTGCTTTGTAACCACCTGTGGAGTGGGATAATTCACATCTGAACTCTAACTATGTTGCATTACCTATTTTTAGCTTCATTTCTGCAACCACGCACCTGAGTGACCTCTGCCTTAGTTCTTCAATTTATAATTTTCTTAGTAGAAATATATTTCCTCATCCTTTATGCTAAGTTACGTGACCGACAGCTAAGAAAATCAAACACTATGTCCTAGCAAGAATCAGAGGAACAATGACAAGCAGAACAATCCTGGTAACCTAATCAGGGAAAACCTAATACATGAAAATTCAGGCAGACCAAACTGACCAGTAAAACAGTAAAATCCTCCGAAATGAGTCAACAGAAGAAGTCTTGGTGGTTGTATAGAACCCATTATATCGAGGGGGGGCTGTGTAAGACGCAGTGGGAGGTTGGTGTTTTCGCTGTCCGGAACAGAACACACTCACTTGAAACCAAAGTTATTTTTCGCATTGGGTCCCAGAGGTGAAAATATAACCTTGCATAACTCAAGAAGCAGCTCAGTAGTGCTTCCTCTGTTCTGCCTTGCAGGATTTTTCTTGCTCGCATTTCCAGATAGATCTTTTTGCAGCTGCCAGAGCTGTCAGCTCAAAGCCTTTCGTTTTTCAACCCAATTCTTTTAAGCTTCTATCAGCACTCCCTATGACATTTCCTAACCCTTGAAGGGCTGGGAACCTTGGAACTTAATTTCTGATGTCCAGAATATTACTTAAGGGAAATGCTTTAAAATGTATGTGGAAAAAGCAGCTTCGCCTTAAAATGTGAGGTCAAAGAATAAACAATGCTGTGTGGCTAAATAATGAAGGCAGAGCTTGGCTTTTATCATGGAGCTGGAGAATCCAGCCACTGGTTATTGTAAGTGCAGATAAATGCAATCCGAGAAGTGTTTTTAAAATGTTCTGATATAAGCAAATACTGAGGACTCTATTTCTAATCCTTCTTCAGAGTAGTCGAATGAGCAAGTAAACCAAGTTTTAAAACATTTTTCAAAGGTTTTTTAAAAGTCTTTTTTCCCTCAGAAGTCCAAGAGGACTGATTTTGATCACTGATTAAAATGACCAGCACAAATTTGGACTGAGAGAAAAGAAAAATACATATGGATATTTAGATATATACATAGGTGTTTAGATATTCTCCCCTCCCAGTCTGTTTAATCTGTTTGTGTATTTGCCCTTCACAACAAACAGCATCTTCTCTTGGGATGAACAACCACTAGAATGTTTCAATACATGATATACTTGAAAATTTTATTTTTTGGTAAGAGCACATATGGATTAAATTTATTTATATTCTTGGTTTTCAAGTTTGCACGTGTTGAAGATAAGCCACAGATTTCTTTCTTAATGTTACTTTCTGTTTCAGATATATCTTTCACTGCATTTGAACAGAAGGGAAAATTAACTACGGCGAACAGCCCCTTGGACGATTGGGAGGACTGGGAAATGACATTGGGCGTTTTCAATTTGCTGCTCCATTAAATCAAATATCCACCCTGTGGACCGGCAAAATGGTATCAGGACAGTGCTCCCCGGGTGCACTCGGGCAGCTATTGTTTTCTGGGGGTATTGAGTTGCCGTGAAGGATTCTCAGGAGTGTTTGACATGTCACTTGATGAGGGGAATGGAGCATTGGAAGGACTCGTTCCTTTTGCCAACTGACTCCTCGGTCTGTCCTGAACTGAGCATAAACCAACACTGAGGAAGTAAGTAGAGCTGATAATTAAGTACTTAGAACCTAATGAATCCATAAAAAAAGGTGAATGGAAAGGTGATGCATTCCTTCCCAGGTTATCTGTACCAGTCACAAACGGAGTTGAAATTTTTCTGTGGGAGTTAAGGATCCTGAGAGGCTCTTCCAACTGAAATGATTCTGTGATTCTATGATTTTGCTTCTATAATAAAACTAGTTATGCCTATGTTTTTCTTTAAAGATGAATCTGAAATTCCAAATGCTTCAAAAGAACTTTTGTTAAATGCATCAGATATGTGTCAAACACAAATTCTTCCTAAAAATGAGTAGGTGATTTCAATGAGAGCAGAGCAGTAAGTGATCCCTTTTCTGCCATATATAACTGCAGATTGTACAGAAAAATATATACACATTGGAGGGAATGCTTGAACAGGAAAGTCAACTTGAATTTTGAGAAAAAAATTAATTTTGGGTGTTAGTATAGTTTGTGGATGAGACACTAATAAACCAGTTGAAGAGATTTCTGGTTTGTCTTTTGTTGTTTTGCTTTGTTTCGTTTTTCCAAGAAGAATTTGCTGCTGCATATCTCTATACAACATATCTCTTTTTCTAAAACGAAATATTTATTTCCTTTTCAGAAAAGTTAAACTTCAGCAAGTTTGTCAACTTTTTTTCTCTTCAGTGAAAAAAAATGAGATGTTTTTTATGGATTTCGGTGAGAACATTCATAAAAATATTCAGTCATGAGCAGACTCCAGAATATGCACAGAGGTATAGATTTTCCGTTAATAACTACGAAAAGGAAAATTCTTTAAAATGGCTTTTAAAACTTGAAGCCTTTCTTAACCCAGTGTTGATGTGAGGTATTGAGCCAGTGCAAGACCCCGAGAGTTTATTTCTTTATTGTTGTTATTCTGGCCTAGTAGTTTACTGAAGATAGGATACCAGAGTTACTCAGGTCGGTGAAAGGTTCTATTAATATAGGTTGTATGTGTTTCCATTTATTTGTTATTTCAGACACTTTTTCATTTGACAAAATCAGTTGGGAACAGGGGACAGAAAATTTATTGTACAAATAAAACCAAATTCAGGTCATTGTCTCCTTCATTGCCGGTATATGTCCAGAATGAGATGAAAAGCCATAATTCAGTTTGGCGCAGATTATTTTTTTTCTGTTCTTCTGAACTGGAACTCCCTGAAATTTTCATTAGAATTATACATTTCACTTCCTGTCTTGCCCCTTGTCCTTTACCCTTGCACAGTTGGCTGCCTTTAAAATCTGGGCCTCTCTCCTTGATTTCAGAAACCTTGTGCTAGGGACATTGTTTTATAAAACCCCTCACAAGGTGAAAGAGCAAACATGGTATCCAGTGGGAGGTTACTGCATGGTGATTGCTAATGGGGTCACTTTAGAAATCTAGATTGATCAAAATACTTCATGTTCTTCATGGACATTAATCTACTGGTTTAAAGACCAAAATTTCACCTCTTCTTTAGCAGTATAATAAAAGACCTGTGTTTTTAGTATGAAAGTCTTTAGCTGTATGTGCCAGTTGTTCCCATTCAGCTTATAAAAAGTCTAAAATACACAGACAGAATCCAAATGCGATTTGAGAAGCCTTCTTCCCTTCACCTTCCACTCAGCCGGATAATAAATCCAAAATCTAAACACATTCATCAGAATTTGAAAAAAAAAAAATTATGTATACAAAAATGTATACTTTTTTCAAATGAAATCTTGTCTAAATAATTTTCTATTTTTGTCTGTGTACATACACATGTATATATGAACGCGTATAAGTATAAGGACAAATTATGATCTGGTGGCAATT
>VWYH01008807.1:180034-319635 GCA_013399365.1 Pampusana beccarii | reverse complement strand
GACACATGGTAATTAAGATTGCTCATATTTTTAATTGCAATTCAGGCTTCACAACCTCTCCTCTTCACACTGACTGCTTCTCACCTCCATCCCAGGTGAAAAGCAGCTCTCAAAGTCACCTATTTCCAAAAGTTTCACTCAGTAAAATTACTACAAACATGCTGGAAAAGCAGAGCAACACAAAGCCATGGAACTCCGAACCAAGACCATTTTGTCAAAGTAAAAAAAACACAAACAAAACATACTGCTGCATGTATTCTGGTTTGAGATGTTCCTGCCCTGATGTCCCAAGAAAACAGGGAGGACCATGCTGCCACCCCCAGGCTGGACTGGATATAATTGTATAAATTCTACAGGCTTTTTATTCTTTTTCTTTAATGGAACGTGTTGTAGTCCTGGCAGCCAGGCATGAATGTCTTGTGTGCCTTCAGGGATGCTGCTCTAAGGGAGGAATTGCCAGCTGGGCACTGCGTGCCCAGGCAGTGAGGCAGGGTTTTTTTTCAGAAATACTTATAAGTACCCATATCTCCAGGCAATGATGGGGTGGGACAGCTTGCCTGTGCAGGTTTAGCCACATTAAGCGGGGATGCAGCCTCAGTGAGGCCATCAGGGCCTCGAGGATAGCAAAAACAACACACAGGTCTTGTTAAGTAAGGCTCATAAATCTGCAGAGCTTACACATTTCCAACGAGTGAGACTGCTGGTATTTCCCACTGGGTAGCTGACTTCTCTGCATTTCAAGCTTCTTAACAGATGGTAAAAGTCCGAAAGCGATGACACTTCACTGTAATACTGAAGAACATAATGAAATGTTTGAACATTAGAAACAACACTCTGCCTCCAAAATAATGCCAATAATGCCAACTTGGTATTATAAGCAAAATATCAAATAACGGTATATTGGTCCCAGACTTTGTCTTTAAACCTTTCCTCAGAGATTTTTCAGCTGGGTGTCAGCAGAGGTTGTGGGATGCGGTGAGACAGGATCTGCAGCCCATGCACCTGACGGTGGCAGCAGCATCTATATTCTCACTCCAGTGAAGCACATGATTGTAAGACTTTTTCCTCTCCATTATGTTATTGAGAAAAGTGTAAATCTCACTATTTCAGAATATGAATAATAATAATATAACAACTTGGGATGCCCTTGATGCCTTCCTGAAAGGTGAATGCTAGTTAGCACAGTCCTACTTGCTTCTGCATTTGCACTGAATGTATTCAAGAGATTTTGCAGGTGAAGAATGCATTTTAAAAGCCCTGAAACCTTCCTGTGAAGTAGCTAAAAAGATGAGGAACAAAAAAATGTACAAGAGCATTTCTCTTCACGGAGACACAGAAAACATAGTTAAGGTCGCAAGCCAGGGATTATTCTCTATGTGAGCAATTTATGTCTCACACTTAAGCACTGCCCAGACATTTCCAACTTCTGTTAAACACTTTTTTTTTTTTTTAAATTAAAAAAAGTGAGAGATTTTGCAGCAATATCAGCAGCCATGGATTTTTCCACTGATTTTCAAGGAGTCCTCAGTAGTAGCAGTTTTGGTGTTTCAGGTATCAGAGGGGTGGACCCACATTGCAAGGGTCTGACTTGGTTAACTTTTCTCCATTAACTAGCAGAATAGATGTAAAGAAATCATATAATCATATAACGCTGAATATTTGGGATGGGGAGTGGGAGTGGGAATGGGACAGGATGATCATTTTAACACTCAGTCACAAAGAACTAAGGTATTTTGGTCTTTTCCTATATTTTCCTTAGCAAACAAAGAACATTTGTTATATTTCTATATAAGTATTGCATATAGATTTCAGACCTTTAGCATAAGTGGAGTTTTCCCTAACCAAGGGATAAGGAGAAAAGAAAGACAATTACTGGGCTTCTAGATGCCTGGGCATCATTAAAATCACCGTTGTTCTGGTGATCTTTAATGATGAGGAGTAGAAATTCACCCTCTAATCATTATAGTTGTATTCCACCATGCATAACTGGATCAGCTCCATTCACCTCTCTTCATGCCTGGTATGTTGAGCTTTTGTCTTCCATTTCATGGCAAGTGTCTTTTAATAGTGGATGTTATTTTTGCAGGTATTTCACGTGCCACTTGGCTTAAAGCTCTCTGTGGTCAGAAGGTTATGAGATGTTAACTGATGCAATCAGAGTATATAAAGCATGTTATAGATGCTATCATTATATAGGATGGTAGGTTGATCCAGGAGAAGATCATACCATGAAATAAATGAGGCGTATGAATTCAGGGTGCTTGCAGTTCAGGTTCATTCCTGCTTTGGTGGAGATCATATCTTGATGACTGTTTGTCCATGGTGTCTGTCAGTCCTAGTGAAAGCCAAAGGGCAGCTTGACCTCGGCAGGAGACCAAAAAAAAACCCATCACAGGCTACAAGCTAGAGAGGGCTATGAATGACAAAACAAATTCCCAACAAAGAGATGCTATCAGAAAAACAACAGCCACAAATAAAAACCCACCCCAAAAAACCCAAAGAAACAAACCCAAAAACTTGCTGATTACAGCTAAGGCTTTTGAAGATTACATCAAGTCAAACTTTTATTAGCAAAGTTGTATTTCATGTAAAATGAAAATATCTTTTAAAACCATACGTGCACATATGCATGATACAAACAGCAACTACAGTACAACACGTTTGTCTAAACTTTAATAAATGCACACTAACATTTAGCTCAAAAAGTAACATTGTAACAGTGACACCACATTTGCTTTGATCTTTTCTCATGAAATTACAAAATATCTTGTTCAAAGTAACAATAATAAAAAACGAAATAGACAGTGTGCTTTGGCTAAAACCCACCTACTGGTTCCTGCCTGAAAACTGAACAAATCAGTGCAGATCTCTTGAGACTTTTGCATGAAAGATATGGAGTTGCAATGTAAACATGTACTCCAACATGGTTTATACGCCTTATTTTGAAATACTACACATTAACAGAGATGCAGCTTAGGGCTTGAGCCATTGTCAAACAACTGAAATTCTCTTTGCCATGAAGAATTTCTGTTCTTTACATCCATTCTTACAGGTACATAAAATAATCTAAATTTACTACTCATCTGCAAAATAATGACTATAAAAAAATTACGATGAGACTTCCTTTTGGAAGTGTGTGAGGATCAATTAATGTTATTCTAACTTTAGTTTACAAAACTGCATGTTGTACTACTGTTAAAAAAGAGACTTTTATATAGAAAGGTTGTGCTAGCATTTGTTTTCATCTCAAAAATGATATAATCCTGAAAAGTTCTATTAAAAACTCTCGTGCATTGGATCTGACCCATTCAGTCAATGGAAGTAGTTATCAGAAAAAGAACTGTTAATTAAAATTTGTGTAATAACACAACAGAACAAATATCACAAGTCATTAAATGACAGGCTAAGTCATTTCACTTAAAACTTTAGGTACAAGGACTTTTTTGTTTTTTTGTTTCTTAATGCATTATACATAAACATACATTCTCATCCAGAGGGGAAACTCACTTTCTGATCTGGTTCCTAATTCTGCTCTTCCAGAAGACACAGCCCCAAAGGGCTTCAGTACCCAGTCCTGCACCCTTAGACTTGCTGAAGAGCAAGGTCAAGTGCAAGTGAGGACTGCTTGAGACTGGGACTCCAAATTTTGCCAGAGAATTAAACTGAGGCCATTCCTACAAGTTCTTGATTGTGCAATTACATTATATATATATAATTTTTTTTGTAAATAAAACCCTAGGTCTGACATTACAATCCCTAGCAATCCAATGGTACGCTGGTCTGTGAACACAAATGGCTCATTTGCATGGGAGCTGGAACACAGGGGCTTTTACCCATTCATTAGGAAAAACTGATTTTATTTGCTTAAACTTATGTGCAGTCAAAAGCGCACAACGTTTTGAGAAACATTCATTCCTCTCTTGTTCCAGAGGAGGCTGCTTAAATGCACAAACCAGCATTCCAGGGGCTAGGGAAATACCTCCTCCTTCCTGGATGAATCTGCATCCTGGGTTGACCAAGATATCAAATCTGAAAGCGTCGTTTCCAATCTCACACTTGTGCTGCCAGCAAAACGTAATAGTTTACCATAACCAAATGCAACCAAACTAACAGCCCTGCCACCAGGTAATTAATAATTCCCTATCCAGCATGGTCTGCATGCTCACATGGCTGGTCATCCCTGACTCCTTCCTCCCAGCAGGCCGTCTGAAAGCTAAGTATTAATTAATGAAATCACCACAGATTTCCATCAGAAAAAAAAGTTATTTGATTTAACGGACTATTTCAGAAGTGCAATACAGTTGGTGATACGTTTCATTCAGCCTGCATGGCCACACTTCCTCTCACCTGTAACAAACTGCGCTAGAAAAAAATCCATGCCATCTCCTGGCAAAGACAAAAAACTGCTCAGGAAAAAGTGAGCTTGCTCTGTTAGTTTACTTTTGAAAGCAAATCTCTAAAAAGCCATTAGTATCCTGCAGTTCCCACGGTACATTGTATATGGGTGGTACCATTACAATAGAAAATAAGATGCCAGTGGAAAAAAAAAAAAAAAAAAGGAAAAGAAATGATTGAGAAAGAGAAAAAAGCTCTGGTGAGTGAGATTCCCTGGCAGTTTTAGCCATTTATTTAATATTCATTGGGTATATTCCTTAAAATTCGGTGCACATTGTACGGACTCCATTGCACATCTTTTTGCATGATTTTTAGGCCCTGAGGCATCATGAAACACCAACATTAAGATTTAAGGATCTGAATTAAAATTTTAATGGAAAAAGCACTCGTACTGGCACAGATGAGTAGCACATCACAGGAATGTCATAAACATCTCTTAGTAGCAACAGAGCAAGTGAGATAGCACAGGGGATTTATATTCATTATTCAATAATTTGACACTCACTAATACGATTTGAAATTTGTGTCTGTTTAACATCGGCATTTTCTGGGACAATGACTCTAGTTGATCCGCAGCGAGCAAAAGCACAAGAAAACGGGTGACCAGGACTGCGGATGGGTTTGATCCAGCCTCTCCCATGTGCGTCTGGCCAAAGCTCTGCCTTGCTTGGTGACCCCACGCTGGGAGGGGTCCAGCCCTTCCCCAGCCCTCTGCACAGCCAGGCCAGCAAGGCTTTGGGGGGTCCACTCCAATTTTATTCCAATTATGCACTCCCTTCTTTCAGAATGAATATTTTTTAAAAAATGAAAATTGCTTTGGACTTTTTTCAGTATTTGGATTTAAAGAAATACAGAAGATAAAACTTATAAATAATAAAATCAAATTCTTTACACCATGGGGTCACTGACACAGAGTGGGCAGATTTCCATTCATCCTTTTACACTCATACGCTTGGCATCACTGGGGGTTTCAGGCTGACTGTTTGGGGTCTGCTTTGCCCAAATAGAGGCTAGATGAAAGGTCCTTATGAGCAAAAATAATAATAAAAAAGCAGAACAGATAAGCATGAGCATTGAGCCCCAAAGGTCTCTCACTGCTTTCAGAAACTGACGATCACAGCTGAGAATTCAGCTTCCCTGGTTAGGAACACAAACATCAGGGGAGCTGCATATGAACCGTGGGGTTTGTGCTGTATTGGTAACAACCTGCATTTCTGTGGGCAACTAATGAGTCTTAATTGTAGGCATTACTGGAAACTCATAACCATGTGAGTAATTCTTGCTTCCGCTCTTTCTTCCATTGAAGTAATAGGGACCATGAAGGAGCCATTGGGGATACTTGCTTAATTACTATCACGATGCAAAATGGCTTTTAGGACCTATTCGTCCTGCAATAACGATTTTTAAAATATTATAATTGAAGCAACAGTCATTTCTACATGCAAGAAGAAATGGAGCCATATTGATATTCTACTCAAATAAGCATATTCAAAAATAAAAATGTTTTTAAAGAAATTCAGTATATTCCAATACAAAAAGACCAAAAAAATGTGCTGTACAGCTTTGATGAATTAGTGTTGGAGAGGCAAAGAAAAGAACCAGATTTAAACCAGCATTCAGTAAACAAAATATAAAAGAAACTATACCATAATATTTTCTCTTTGCTTTCGCTTTTGTTTATTTAACAATGAATAGCTTGAAAATAAATGATCTCTTGAAAGTCAGGTAGGTCTATTTTATGGGACACTAGAAAGATGTGAGATTTCTATGACTGGTATACACACAACTCCACCTGAAAACTAGTTTTGCTGGTTCAAACTCATATTCAGAAGCAATTCTATTCATTCCTACACAGCTATACATACTCATGCTAGCAACATGTCTCATTTCAAAATAAAACCAGGCTGATTTTTACTTCTGTCAATATTAATATCATATGTACAATGTCTCCATGAAATGTATGCTAGCACACAAATATACAGATATGAGACAGACAACAAGCATTTTGCTTAGAAATGCAGCTTGCAGAGACTCAGAAAAACAAATTAAAATATTTTTTAATGATGGTGGATGGGAACCCTGTTTTGCCTTGCCACAGGAAAGTTACTGCAGCTTCACTTACTTAAGGAAATAGTGCCAGCTACTGGACAGAAGATTCATTCACAAGGCCAGAGCTTTGTCTTTTAAGAGCAATTTTTCTGTGCATAAAGTTGCATCTCTAAGTATTGGTAATTGCAGTCAGCTGTAACCACTAAATTAATTTCAGAGTATCATAAGCAAAGGAGTTTATTTCTTTATGAAAAATTATACAATATTTAGAATATATTTCTCCAGTATTTTAAATTATCATTTTTCTCAGTATGATGGATTGTGTCACTTTGCAGAGTCACCTGATGTTTTTGTTTGATTTTCCTGTGTTGTTAGAATCTCTGCAATGCCGAGGTCACTGTACGTGAGTTAATACTACGTATAAATGTATGTACAAAGTGACAACAGCCATATAAGAAAAAAAATACCGTACAGAGAAACATATTCCAAACCTAAGAAACACACAGAGTAGCAGTTAAGTATACACGTGTAACACTGAGAAATTCTGTTTTGGTAAGACTGACAAAGACAATTTTTATAATAAAGAATTATTTGTTTTGTTTAACTTAGAAGAGAACACATAAAAATTAGGATGGAAAAGTCTGAAAAATCATCTTTTAGTGGCAGTGACTTATTTTTATATTACCTGGCTCAATTGGCAACCTGCTTCCAACCACATGTGGTAACTGTGGAGTACTAATCAAGATAAATATCACAATTAAACACGAATTATTGTTGCTGATATTTTAGGCGTGGAGAGGAAAAGTTGCTGTAGAACTCCCAGTGCTTTCCACTGATCCTTTTTCCTTAGATCCAGAATAAGCTCCAATAAATGAACCATCTTCATTGAACATCCCATGCTCCCCTTCTCCATAATCTACCAGACTATCAGCACTTTCAGTGGCTTTAATGTCCCCGTTAATTGACTGGAGGCTGCCTTTCAGCGGCTTTTCATCGCTGTCACTACAAAACAAAGAAATGCCTTTCCAAAAATCTAGCTTTTAATCACAAGCACAGAAACTGCACTGTGAAGGAAAGCAGCAGGAGGGAAGAGCAAAGGAAACATTTCTATGTGGGTTGTGGACTGAGAACGATCTGATCCTGTGAATCCCACTTGGTCCAGTGCGCCTCAAACAGGTCATGCACACTAACCCGAATTCCCCCCACACAGGATTTTGTGATTATTACAACACTGGAATTGGTTAAAAAGGCAAACATCAATGAAAACTACATGTGCATTTTGCTTTTTCCCCTTTTTGCCTCAAACAGATAAAAGAAGGGATAGAAAGTGAAGGGAACAGAAAAGGAAATGCTGGTAAGGATTTGAGGGATCCACTCCAGCGATCAGTGTTGGTGTCAAGTCTTCAGCACCTTACAGAAGGAGACTTTTTCTTTTTACAGAGCAGTTGGCAATATTCAGGGCCTATTTATTTCATTTTTGTTTTGAGGTGGGTGGGTGAACTGATGCGAAGTTGTGGGATGAGGCATCAGCTGTAGGTTACATCTTACTGCTTTGTGAGCATTTGTTTGATTTCAGATGAGTAACAAAGGGGCTTTGTTCCCTTTTTCGAATTTGTTCCGCTGTTATCTTACTGTAACTGATGGAGTTTCTCTCTGCTAAAAGGGAGGAACAAGGTAAAACAAAAGCAGAATCAGAGTGTCTGTATCTGCTCATATGCAGTCTGTCTTCAATGGCTATTTCACGAAGGACAGACCCCCTCACCAAAATTCAAGAAAAAAGGGAAATTCCACTGGTCATTCCTCTGAATGCTATTGCAGGAGAAGAACTAAAGCAGCCTGACTTCTGACTGAACAGGACATTTGGAGGGATTGGTAAAACAGATTAAAGTATTAAAAAAAAAAATAAGAAAAAAAAGAAAAAAGAAAAAGAAAGTTAGGCCTCCGAGCTAGGTACATAATTACTCAATTACAGTGCTTGCTACCACCAATTCAGTGTAAAGCTGTGGTAATGTCATCTAAGAAAGGACAGAGAAACACACTTAAACTTTACCTCGTCAGAATATAATCAACACTGTGTAGAATCGATACAGTAAAAATATTTGTTACTTTTCTGCACAGGGCATTTATACTTATGAAACAGATAAGTTTGGAGCTTGAGGGGGAAGGAGGAGGGTCAAAGTTATTAACCTCAGGACTTTCTTACCTTTCTAAATATTTGTCCCATTAGAAAGCATTAAAAATTAAATAAAGATGAAATTATGCAGAAAAAAAAACGAGTCCAGTACAAATAATGTAGTATATATAAGTGGGATTTCAACAGAAATTATCTTTTTCATCAGACCATGGTTACATAATATTGTAAGCTTTAGTTATTTTAAAGCAGCCAAAGTGATTATTTCAGTTCTCCTACAGAAATTTCTGCAGTGAGGGCTGTTGGGTTTTTTTTGCCATCTCTAACTGTATTTTACATTTCTGTTTTCTTTCACAAAACGAACATTCCTCATACTGTAGGATTTGGGCCCGATGGGGTTTTAGAAACCCACTGAAGACATAAAAGTCTTTCTATTGACTTCAATTGACATTACAGTAGGAATCCAGATTACAATATATATTTACATTATTCATACAATGCTAATTTAAAAAAAATGAAAAACAAAAAGTGAAAAATAACCACTGATGCATCAACATTTCTTTATATCCCAACTTGGATGCATTTAAGTAAACTGGATATACCTTTACATGCCTACTATTATCCATTCCTGTGAGGTTTGCTTTGAAAATGAAAAATAGCATTAATTGCATGCTATAAAAATGTTCTAAATAATGATGACATCTGGAAACAAACAAAGCCCCAACGAACACAAATGCTTGTTAAAGCAGGTCCTATTTACCTATATTCCCCAAAGATTTCATCTTTTATTGATTGAGCTTCAGGATCTGGATGCAAATCTTCTTTTTCTTTCACTGTACAAATAAAATAAAGCACAGATCTGTACGCCATGTTCCGCCGTGGACTCTTCTTTTTGCAGGTGCAATGGGAAAACCTCCTGTCATCGCCTACAGCCTGGAGGGCAGCAGCTCGTGGTGCATGTCTGGCTGGACACAACCAGCATGCTTCCACCAAGGGTTTCGTGCAATTCCCTACTCTTCAAGAAAACTAGCAAGTGTTTATAGAATCATAGAAAGGTTTGGGTTGGAAGGGACCTTTAAAGGTCATCTAGTCCAACCCCTCTGCCATGAGCAGGGACATCTTCAACTAGATCACATTCCTAAGGGTCCCGTCCAGCCTTGAATGTCTCCAGGGATGGGGCACCTACCACCTCTCTGGGGAACCAGCTCTATACTTTAAATATTTATACTTAAATCCTTAAACATCACTCTGAAAATTACAGAATTATTCTATTTTTAAGCAGTCTGGCTACCCATGGAAGTTATGTCAGTTGTAATGTGAAGTAACGGTTAGCAGGTGGGAAGTGAGCAGCTGGTCCTGCCAGCGGAGGCTCAGAGATGGAGCTGGTGAAGGACTTCAACTTTACGGCTGGATTAAAGACTGAAAGACTCAACAAGCAGTATCAAAGTCCTTAGCAAGATCTCTGACAAGCACACAGCACTATCTTGCCCCGAAAGCACAGTTTCACTTCTATTCATTAAAATCCATTTTGCAGATATTTATCAAAAGCTACAAATACTAATTGGATGTTTCTGCCTGTGGCTTTGCAGCCTCCAGAGATAAAAGTCTGAAGGATGCTTGTTATTAACATGTGAACATAGTGAAAGGACAATAAATCCATTTACCTGAATATTTTCCTCCTTTATTTCTTCTGACAAAGCAAATAGTTAGCAGCAGTAGGGTGAGCAAAGCGATGGCACACATCAGTCCAATAAACCACCCCTGGGTGGAAATTCCATCATAAATACCAGCATAGGCTTTGTGAAACAGAAGAGGAGTAAAAGAGAAGAAAATTAATCATGGGGGAAAGGGCATCACACCACTAAAACATGCATACATAACATTTTTTCAGTGAATCTTAAATAAATGAGTCTATCACTACTTATTGTGTTCAAGTTAAAGAAAGTCAAGACAGAAATATGCCCAGGGCATGACATTTTTATACTTAGGGGGAACGTGTGGTCTACAAGGCACAATACAGACATTTTGGAAAGGTAATTCTGAGAAAGTAGTTGACTCAGAGGATTAATGCCAAACAGGAAAGCTGAACAGAGAATTGTTAAGCCTCTCATGCAAAAGCAGCTTTGCGAAAGAAATGGAGTTAAAAGTGCATCTGATACATGCAAACCACTGGACTGGCACACTTAAAATGGATTATATCACAGCACTACCCTTTCAGAATCACATAGGAGGGAAAGCTGTTTTGTAAAGGTTTGTAATTGTTCATGCTATTGTGCATCAAGTGCAGCATAAGGCTCAGCTGAGAACCTCGGATGCATTTACTCTCCCATGGGATTTAACTGCAAGGGTCAACTTAAAAATCACAGAACAAAATTAGGATTTTGGTAAATTTTCACTGCACAACGTAAGATGTAATCATTCAAAATAAATCTTTAGGACCTTGAAGGGTTTCATGTCTCACCTCTCCCCCTTGTCTCAATTACATCTTCAAAAATGCTATTGTTATCAACCCAATTCTTAGTCACTAGACGAACTGTATATTCAGTTCCAGGCTCAAGCGCCTCAATGGGGTGAAACTTTTGGGTGGGGTTTACTGCTTCTGAAATCTTGCCGATCCCTTTACCTACGGAATGTACATATTCAAGTCATATTGATTAATTGTATTCATTGAACGAAAGGCCTGTGAAATGCACAGTTACAAATAATGTAAATAACACACAGATATGACACACAAGGAATTTTAACATTTGTCATCACATAATCTGATTTGAAAAAACAGGCAGTAAACTAAAAACCATTCCTCCTATTTGATTTTTAATATTCCATCAGATAAAATAAACAGCAGAATGAAGTAATCCTGACGTTTATGAAGGGTTTTGTACATTTCCCAGGATGAAAGTTAATATTGATGGGGGATTATGGATCTGCTTTAACTAATGCGTGCTTGAAAAATTACAACTTGAAAATGTGCTTGCTTTGTATAGATAATCTGGGGTCTGATGCTTCTCCCATTGAGCTGAACTCAGCAGGGAAGCAGAGACAGCTTGTTATCTGGAAATGGATTCTTATACGTCTCACAGAAAAAATTAACATTGGGATTTGTACTTATTTCTCCCTGGCAGTGCTTTTCCATGTCCTTTTAAATTCCACAATGCCTGCACAAAGCACTGTTTTAGATATAGCTGAAGTTTGCTTTTGAATTGGTATTTAGGCATTTAAGTGCTCCTGATGAGTTTAGTATTTGATAAAGAGGTAGAAGTGAAATTCCAGTAGCCCTAGTTTTAGAGCCTTTTTACTTGCAAAACACCTACTGTTATTCCTGTCTGCATTAAGATTGCAGGGTATTAAATAAGTTTTTTTAAAATAGCATTTGTGCATAGCAGAAAAAAGGACACGAAGAGAGGTTGGTGATCACTGCCTGAACATGAAAATCCTGTTCACACAAGCAAATGCAGAACTGCAGGTTGACGTGACGGATCTCTTCAGTCCAAGGGTGTCAAACTCGTTTTCACCGGGGGGTCACATCAGGAGTAGTAGGAGTAGTTGCATTTACACAGTCCTAAAATTAAATTTGGCCTTTTGAAGGCAACTGTGAGGTTGATGTGGCCCCCAGTGAAAAATGAGTTTGACACCCCCTGCTTTACTCAACCAGCATGTACAATGTGGACTATGCCTGCCTGCAATGGCAGGAGAGAAATTTTGGGGGCCCGCACTTAATAAATATAACTTTGTGTTCAGTTGGCCAATTTGCCTGCTTTATCCGAAGTCGTCTAAACTGAGGTTTGAGTACACAGTATATTTTGAAGACTACTTGACCAGTTAGCACTGACAGCAAAAAAATGTGCATTAATACTTAAACTAGTAAAGAAGTAAAGCAAGAAGCTTTCAGAGATAAAAGTTTAGTTGACAGCTGAAGGAAAAAAAAATATTAAGATTAATCCAAGCACAATCAAAGCAGCAGTTCAAGATAAGTTTTCCAAGGCAACTATACATGTATTACAATAAGCAGTTAAATTAGTAGGCCACTGGAACCCATAGAGAACACATACAGCTGAAATACTGTTGATGCTGAAGCCTAGCTTATTAGCATAAATTAATCCATCTATTGGTAATTTTTGCTAAATGAAGTATGTGAAACTGAGCTATATTTTTTAATCAAACTGCAAATTAAGCAACAGGATACCACAGGTGTATTTTAATTACATGTTCTAAAATAATACGAAAAATGCATTTAATGGAAACGCTATCCATAAAGTAACAAGAATTACTGTGAACCTTCAACCCGTTGTGCATTAAATACCATATAGCACTTATGCATGACATGATAATTTCATTGTCCAACTTGCACACAACACAGGTTTACTTAGGGATCATTTCTCCTGAACTCCTAGAAAACAACGTGCTTAACCCTGAGCTCAGTGGTAGCCCACAGCCGTGGTTCATTGTACATTTTCTTAAACCAACTTAACCAGTCCATATCAATCACCTATTTATTTCCACCTTGTGCCAGACTCTTATTTTTAAACAGTCAGCCCTTTACAGAAGCAGAAACTGATACAGCTGAAAAATAACCCCTTTTCTGGCTGGTTCTTGCACATGATGGAATAAGGGTTTGAGCCCAACCTGACCTGGGACTGGGGATTTACCATTGTCTCTCCAAGCTGTTTAACATCACCTATCCCAAAACACTAAACAATTTTTTTTCTTTCAAACTCAGCACAGGTGTCCAGTGATGGGTGATTATGAGGTTTCTTTCCATGCGATTTCTTTCTGGTCTGTGTTACACTCTCAATATAGTACCTACAGAGGAGAAAGCATTGCTAATTGGGACAAGTTTGGTGGTTGGAATAGAAAAAGCAGGGTAGCATCCTGAAAAATAAAAGCAAAGATATACAGATAAGAAAACGCTCAACACACTGAAAGGTCAGTGAGCTGCAGAAATTAGCTGAAGAAAATGGAAAGCAGTTGGGTTAGGTTTTTAATCTACAATAAGGGAGAAGAAGCATTAGTAATAAAGGCGTATCACCAGCACTTCTCACCTTCCCCCACTATTTATCAGACATACCATGGGACTCACATGAACATTAAACACTGAACTGCAATTTTACAATATTCCTACTGGGCTTCGAGATTTATGAGAACAACAGAACACACATTTTTTTATAGAAGCTTATAGTGTAAAGGGAAAAACAATATAAACTGCCTCCAAAGACTTACAAGAGTGTCAGTTCTCCAAAAGTTAGCACATCTGTTATAAAACATACTTACATAAAAAAAACTAATTGTGGGCAACATCTTAATTTATAGCCATACCTGTCTAAATACATCTGCTGTAATAAATGGAAAGCTGAACTTTCATTAGTTTTCCCCTACTGCCTGGCTATTAGAAGTGTATAAATATGCATCAAAAGTATCCTGCATCTTCTGAGGTTTTTTAGTGGAGGAGGTAATTCATGCCAAATTGGGAATATTTTAAGATCTAGAGATTACTAAAACTGCTGTGAGTAAAGTATATTGAGAAGAATTTATAGGTGAGTTAGTGATCGGCTGTTTGTACTGATCGTCATTTGGAGGTGAAATCTGAGCTTGGACAAGAAGACAGTTCATATATATAGCTTGTTCATCTCTTGCTGCTTCTCTTTAGCTCTCTGTGTTGACTTCACTGGGGCAGAGTATAGAAGAGGAAAAATAAAAAAAAAAAACCAAAACACCACAAAAGTAGCAAAGGCAAACAGTTAATCACAAATTTGCTTGAAGTACTCCAAGACTGATATATTTGGCATATTGTATTTTACATGCCTATTTTTCTTGCTCAAAATGGTAGGGGTTTGAAACACTAATATGTCAGGTATTTCCTTTCCTGCTTCAGCCCACACTGGCAGGATGGTTCACTGAGTGCCATTAGCAACTGTGTTTGATGGGCTACAGGTCCCCCTGCTGACGAAAAGGCACAGAAAGGAGTGATGTAAGTGACAGAACAAGAAATTTTACATCAAGATTTCATCAGATTCTCTTGATTGTGAGCAAATAGGAGTTTCTGGGGAGTTGGCTGGTGACAATGCCAGTGGTTACATATGGCTGAGGTAGTGGTATTCTAATTTTTTCACTGTGCCTGTGGCAAAAGAGAACTAAAACCATGTGTTTTGTTACAAATGGTTACTCTCCTCATCTTATGGTGTGTCACACAAGTTAGCACCTGCCAGCTAAGACTTTCAGAAAGTCTGTGGGAGTTCAGTGCCAATTGCCATTGAAATATAATGAAACTGGTGAAAATCTGGCTTCCCTGAAAAATAAGACTACAGTTGTATGGCTTCCTCCGGATGAATTTTTCAATTAGGCTTGAATTTCTGGACACACAGTAATCATTCTCAACATGTAATATGTGTTTAGTAATCCCCGAGAAACACTGGTAGCTCTAGATGAAAAGAAGCTTTGTGTTAAAGAAGGACTGATATATGAAATGAATTTTTTTCACTTATGTAAGAACATTATTTTGTGTTATGATTCTGAGGGCCAATGATCATTTGGAAATTGACATTTTCAAGGGATAATTAATTAGTTTGTAGGTCATTTGAGATATACTGTCTGAAAATGAAAAATCAGAAACAAAGGTCATTTTCTAAAGACAGTATACCTTCTTCTGTGGAATTAAACCAAGATAAAGCCAAAAAAAACCCAACTGTTATTTATTTTGCAGTACAATGCACATATCCTTTTGCCCAGATTCTTCATGATCATTCACATTATTCTATCAACTGATAAAGACCTTTGGTTGTATAGCAGTATTTAATGTCTGAGTCATTTTGGCTATCTTTAAGATCTTTTATAAGAAAGAAGTCTTTTATTTCAGTGACTTTGTATTAGCTGCCAATGCCAGTGGTGTTGGATCATGCAACAAGGATGCTATTTACACAGCCTACTTCTGTTTCTCACTAATTCAAGTGGGCCTGCATTTAATCTTACAGACAAATATTAAATGCGGTTTTCCTTTGTTAAGTAATTAGACAGAAACAGCCCATTCTGATGAAGGTAACACTACAGAGCAGAGGGCTCGACCTCCACTGCTGCTGGCCATGCACAGGATGCAGAATGTGGCTCTGTCGGAATGTGAAGAAATAGAGTTGCGAGTGTGAGATGGTCTTTTCCTATCAGTATCCACTCGCTGACCTTTTGGTAAGGTGTTTCTAACCCAGAGGAATGTGTTACTCCTGACAAAAAAAAGTGGATCTGAATGGTTAATTCAAAGAGGAAGATGCTGCAGTTATAGAGAAAGGATATGATCTACCTATTTAGCTATTAGAAAGTTATATTGATTTGAGATAAAATTTTTCCTAAATTCAGTCATTCATGCCGCTGCAAACCCATTATCATGAGACGAGTTACACATGAATTACAGGCTGGTAAAATTATCGTTTACAGCACAATAATTTTCCCCACTCAAACTTGTTTTTAGTGGTGATACGTACATACTATCATATGTACATATTTAAGAATAAGATTAACTTTTCTTTCTGATTCCAGAATACAGTAGCAGAGATAACTGCAAGTAAATGAAAGCAATAGCAGTAATGCAGATCAAGTATATCAATGATAAAATGTGAACTGCCACCTCAACGTCTACACTTCCCTGGCAGAATGCATCATGAAATTCTGAAATACCCATGGCACAGCCTGCAAAGGATATATTACAGCAGTGGAAGCTATTCAAAGTCTTAAAATAAACAACAAGAGATTTACGTTTTTATTACTAAAAGCGGAACATACTGGATATAGAATCACTGAATCAAAACCCGAAGAAACTTGGAGTGCTCTGTCATGGAGTTTCATTTCAGAGGGCATCACATTTTATATCTGTCTTTTATGTGGGTCATTTTAAATAACAAACTTTGACTTTTGAAATCACTCCCTTTCTTCAAAAAGAGAGATTGTTTTAATTTGGAGCAACTGCCTTGCTTCTCATACCACAGCTTAAAACTCCAAGAAGGTCACTGAAAAGAGTGATTTTTTTTTTTTTTTCAGCCTATCAGGTTTAGTTGAAAAACGTCTGAACAATTTAGCTAGCAAATAATGACACAAAACTCTAATGGCATCTCAGTCAAAGATGCAGTGTCCAGATTTAGAGTGGCTTGAGAACCAGCAAATTTGTGCAAGGAGCACATCTTAATCGCAGAACTGGAACCTTGCGGCTTTTACTAATTATACTACTCTATTCTACAAGCATTTTACCAATTGCCACTGCTGAAACAGAAACTTAGGAAAGAAGAGCATGAGAACGAAATGAATGGTGACATTATCATCCATTTGAGCGTATCAGGCAGGGATGTATTTCATAAAACCTGACAAGGTTGTTTAAATAAGTTCTAGACTTTCAAGTGGCCAAACCACATAATTCTGGCTGCCCAATGAATGCCAGAAAAGGTAAGCAATAAGGTGAAACTATGTATTTTTAGCTTGGAGCCGGGGGGAGAAGCATCATTTACTTTCCTTTACAAAAAATAAATTTCAAACCATGCTGACAGATTTCTAGTTTCTACATGAGTATCTGTATACTGGAGTGAATCTGGAGGCTACAAGACCGTTGAGAAAGAGTTTCACTATTTGGGACAATGGATGATACGTCATGGCTGGAGCCTGTACTGGGACGTGATGAGTTTAAAATATTTTTTACTTGTTTTACCAATAACTGAAGAGAATCTGCAACTTAGAAGTCCAACAGAATGTTGTGCAACAAGGACCATTTTTCTATTTTATATCAACATGGTTCCAGGCTATTATCATTGTTAAAAATGATGAATTCAGGACTCTTTTGCTTATCACATTTTCTTTCTCCTTTCCTGCGGTAAGTGCACAGCAATAGTTTCTGATTAATAGCAAGGACTTGTTCCTCAGTATTGTAGAGTTTTCAGACTTGCTGAGCACAGTACATTTTATTTCACTTCAGCTGAATGTGAAAGATGAGCTATCATATAGTGCTTGAGATTTTCCTTTAAATCACAGAACACCAATGTTTTAGGGTAGGGTATAAGTGGCACACAAATGCACGCTTCCAATCTCTGATAAAATAATAATAATAAAATAATGGATCAAGTGCACTGCAGTCAACTTAATGTCCATCTAGATTTTCCCTGTCAACTAACTGCCTCAAATGTTGCTGGTACTCTCCTATTTTAATGCAAGTGCAGAATTTGTTTTTATAATATTACTGAGAGCAGATTATCCATATCTTCAATTTTCTGTTTGTGACTAAATGCAATTCACTTATTCTAGTACAGCTTAAAGAAAGAGTTGATCAGTAGGAATAGAAACACGGTACTGTACAGCAAAATGAAACAGATAAGCTCTACTTTTCTGAAGGCTGCATGGCTATGTTAAAAAGTTCATTGATTGTTCTCATGGAAAGAAAAACAAATTTATTTCCTCTAATTACAAAGGAAATGTCAGGCCTGGAATATTCTCAATAGATTTTTCCATTATTGTTAGTGCTTCTTCACATAAAAACATATTGCCTATTAACTTACTCCCTTGAGCCATCGTTAGTCCTTCTTCTGTGACCGGCTTCCCACAGCCTTTGACTGTACAAGCCTTTACATAGAATTTGTACTTGGTGCTGGAGCTGAGACCCGAGAGCCTCCAGCTGAGCGTGGAGCGGTTGGTTACACTGACGTCGTTCAGAGGTCCGATTTCATGTGTCTCGTTTACTGAAAGGGAAAAGGTAACTGAGTCAGATCCAGGAGCTAAAGGCCACGAATGTGAAATGTGTCATGAATGTTCCTGCAAGGCATGCTCTCTGCAGGATGTAGGAAGGATGAAGCCTGAATAAGCATATCTCACTTTCCTGCCAAGTACTTAAATGGGATTTATCTAGTCCATAACAATCTCCCAACTACTCGGTGAGCTATTACTGTTCTTAAAAAGCTCTCTGATTCTCGATATGCATATACTGAGTGGGAGGGAAAAATTACTGTCTCCTCAATCATTAAATATATATGATTTGCTTCTTGCTTTGCTTCCAAACATCTGCAAACTTTTGCAAGCAAGTTAACAGATGGCTGCTCTGCTTTGTTCCGCTCTGCCTTGGCACAGTTGTCAGCGGAAGGAGGGGGTTGCTACACACTTAAATAGTTGAATCCACTCACTGCCCCTAGTCATCAAAAGCAAAGGGCCTTCAGCCTCAGCTTGCAAAGGCAACTGGGCAGTTTCGTTATCAGCAGAGACAAGTGAAAATTACCTTTTTTTTTTTTTTTTTAATAGCACACAGTCTAATCTTGCTCCATCCCCAAAGAACGTATAAAATACCCTGAATTGCCACCACAGCTCACAGCTGGTGTTGTGGCAGTCTGGGACCAATACTGGATCTTGCCTGAGGTTATCTGCTCAAAGTCTTTTCCCAGGTACTCACTTCTTTCATAGGCAAGAAAGAAACACCTCCAGTATTTTGTTGTTTCTCAACTCCATAACATGACTCAGGTGGCGGTTGTCTGCATTTCTGCAGAGGCACTGCGCAGGAAGGAGGTGCTCACTGACATAACGTGAACATCTGAATAAATGTAGCTAAAGTGCTCTCATTAGAAAATATTTTGTGTTAAATAAATTTCACTTCAGTAAAATGCACCTATAATTTATGGCTCTTCTTATCTACTACGTTAGGTATTATTTCCAAATATGAAATAATTGAATAGTCTATTAACAGGAAATAGGGCATGGCAGCAATATGAGTTGATATTGGAAAAGTGCATGAAAAAATTTTTGCTCTGATAGATGACTTCGGCCTGCCCTCTAGCAGGCTGTGCATGCATCACACTTCAAAACATGCTGTTCTGATGCTATGGCTGTTACAGCAATCTTAGAAACAGTCTTTCTCACCAGCCTCTGTTTTAAATTACTGCGCATGTAAACCTCTTTTCTATTTTTTTTTTTTTTAAATTTTAAGTAATAATGCTTAAATTATAAAATCAAGGTAAAACAAGCACATACTCATCTGGTATTGCAAAATGTAGCCAGTAAGGTGGCCGTTTGCTTTCTTGGGAAGTCCCCATGACAGAGTGACAGAGTCCTTGTCGAAGTTCAGGATCCTCAGAAAACGTGGTTGTTCGGGGACTGGAAGATACATGCATTAGTTTACAGAGAAGACTGAACAAGTCTGTCTCTATACATACTTGTTAAATAAGGATATAGTTTAGCTCAACACCTACAGTTCTTCCTAGTGAAGGCTTTTGCGAATATTGGAGATTTTACAATCACTTTAAATGAGGAAATCAACTTGTACTCTTATACGGACAATTTCTATTTCTATCCCTCCACCCCATATTCTCATTCTGTCTTACCTCCTTCTGGAGTTTCAAACACAATAGGGGAGCTTTCTGGGCCATCTCCTTTGGAGTTGTAAGCCAAAACAGTTAAGCGGAATTCACTGAAGGCCTCTAGACCGGGAATCATCCCGTAGTTTCTGTCTCCTACAAATGTTAGGAATTGTTTCTCTGGGTGATGCCTCTTCCCATCCAGCATGCTTTTTGTTTTCCACCAATTGACCTGCATTGAGATTGGCATTTCTGTAACAAATAATGTTGTATGGGGCTGAACACAATATTGATACCTCTCATCTTCTCAGAAATGAGAGATTGCAATCTCTCCTTGATACAGGATTCATTTAATAGCTCATTCAACTGTATACAATTATTTAAAGATAAATTCATAACCTTATAGCCTCTTAAATGTCCACGAACTCTGTCCCTTGGTATTCCAAACCAGAAGACTTTGACCAGTGTGCTGTTCACAATATCCACCGATACGCCGGAAGGAGCAGCATCTGGAACTGTAAAAACAAAAGTGCTGCATACTAAAGACAATTAACAAGAGCGCAGTTTCACACGGTTCACAGCTACAGGGCTTGGTTTTCCAGCTCAAGCTGTGGCAGTTGATGCAGTCTTACTGCAGACAAGAAAAAAGCCATTCCACCTGCATCCAGTGAGTGAAATGGGCCAATAAACATTATTGTGCCATATCAGGGCTTTCTGCTGAGGGCTAGAATACAGGTGCACTGGGACATATGAATTTCTACACCAGTATTTATGATTTCCTGTTTCAAGCAATGCTTACAGCAGTGAGAAGAATAAAAAAAAATTATTAACACAGCACTCAAGAAGGCAACCATAAAGTTTTTTTTATAATCAATTTAATTTTACAACTAAGCTCATTAAACAGTAGGATTTTAATCACTATACAACACAGGGAGCTATCATAGTGCCAAAAAAAAAAAGAGGCCTTGATCCATTGATAACTGAATTGCAGGGAAGATTTTCCACTGATAGGCATAAAATTAAATGCATCACAGATACAGAAAGAAAATAAACATGTTGCGGGTGTTTTTTCTCTCTTTTCTCAGTCTTCACCCTCTTGTCTGTCATACACTGCACAGGGGAGAGAAGATGCACCACCAAACCTTCCTATTGCCCACCTCTGGGTGCGCAATGGGGATTCTCCTGTATGAGCAACGCTGAGACCATTCTAAACAATTTAAAGACTTCAGATTTCTGGCATGAAAATTATCTCACTTTAAATAATGAAATTAATCAGCAGATCTGAAATATGGACCAGTCTCTTCTTTGCCAACAGCTCCAAGTCCCTGCTGCCAAGCATTTGCAAATACAATAAGCATTTGAATTTGGGATTGGGGAAGCTTGGTGTCCCTTTCTAACTGACCACCATGCTGTTTAATCCCTTGCTGGTTTGAATCCTCAAATCCTACATAAAATATTCTTTTTTTTTTTTTTTTTGGTGGTGCCAGTGATTAACTGTGTTGCTTCCTAAAGTGAGGCTTGGCATATCTTTATTGCAGCTGGATATATTTCCAATCATCCAAATACCTTCTCTAGTCATGCAGTAAACACCAACAGAGACAGACTGCTGCTCAGAGATGTTGCAGTGGCCTTGGCAGTGACATTATCTAGTGTCCCATGGACATAGCAGGGCTGTTGCATCCCCCCATGGCACTGTCATTAATTCTGTTAGCAATGCAATCCTCCCACATGCTCATCTCTCCTAAGGGGACACGATTATTAAAGCCCACTGTGAAGCCAGAGCTCAAAGACCTGTGTAAAAGGTGGGTGTAATGAGCGGTGCCTGTCAGTTCAGAGCAGCCCAGGGCCACCTATTTGGGGAAAATGAGTAAGGGGAGAAAGCCCCTCTGTTTTACCTGGTCTGGATGATGCACTGTGGGCCATGCAGAGTCCAAAATCAGAGGTGGACAGGCACTGAGAAGACCCAGGGAGGGGAGTTGGAGCAGGAATAGACCCAAAGTAAAGCTTCACAGTGAAGGAAGATTTCTCCAGAGACACATGGAGGCCTGAGCTGGGGCTGTGCCACCACAGGGAGTCACAGAAAGCCATCAGACAGAAATGCAGGCTGAAGAAGAGGACTCGTTCTTCACGGACTCAAAGGACAAGGTAACACCCAACATACACGGGAATGTGGCATCATCTGTACATTTATTTACAATGCCCAGTGCCTCAGTATTTGTACTTAATGGACAGAGTACTCAACTTCTGACAGAGTTAAACTGTTGAATCAAGCCCCAGAAAAGCTGATTTTTTTTTTTTTTTTCTCACAACACAGTGACTTCTAAATTTCATAGACTCCTTACAGGCTGTGGCCTTCAAACAAGTATCCAGATTCAGCCAGCAAATGAGATAAATGAAAGCACAAGTGACCTTTCCAAAAAAAACCCTCAAACACCAGCAAGCTGACATCCACAGTGCCCAGCATTAATCTCATCTGTGTCTCATGTAGCCCATCATGCTGAGCACCAGCATTTAAGCAATTTTGGTCATGGACTGCCTAATCAACCACTCCATATCTGATCATTTTGCAATGCGAGAATCCCCCATCAGTGTATTTTTACATGAAAGCTTCTGCTACTTACTGTCCTCGCCTGAATATCCGATGGTAACGTTTGGTTCAGGACCACTTCCTAAATTATTTACCGCTTGGACCTTAATCTCGTAAGGCACAAATGTGGGGGTGTTTCGCAGGGTCAGAGAATGCTTCTTCACCGTCTCCTCATTCCAGTCCGCCTCGACTCCCCGCTGCCGCCAGCTGACTTTGTACTCCAGCCCTGGCCCGTTCCTCTCCATGGGTTTCAAGGGCTGAGGAGGAATTTAAAAGAGATTCTGTCTGTCTTTGTTGCAGAAATCATGAAACAGCAGCTATGGGGAGGGGGGAAATAATTCTGGAGGGTGTGTTATTACATTGGGAGAGAAAAGAGGGGAAAAAATAAAGCTTTAATTTATCACTATCATGTAAATTTTAAGATGACTGGAAGAAAAATGTCATGATTTCAAAAGGTGCGTGAAAGGCAGAGAAACAGTTTGCTTAAAAACAGATTAATTGCTTGTAGACATATTTCTGCGTACTATATACAGCAGATTTTGTTTTACCACAGGTTTTCTTTGTTTTCTTGTGTGACGTAAAACCACATGCATTTTAGCACAGCTAAATGCATGTTTTGGCATAACACTCTATGTTTCTTTTAGTACAGCTAAAGTTTGTGTTTTATCTTAGAGCTTTATGCAGCATGGCAAGTCGGGTCATTAAAATTTAAATTTGTTCTAAATATGCACCAAATGCTTGAAACTATGCCTGGACACTTAATGTGCAACTGCTGTGCCACTCTCTTTTACCAATCAACTGAAGAATTCATCACAGCACGGTTCCCATCTAATTAAAATTAATTTATAAAATACTAGAAGACATACAGCAATAGCTTTCCATGAGACGTTCTCCAATTGAGTTTATTTCTCTGAAAATGTGCCTCTTTAATTCGCAAGGTTGACTGGTCATCTGTACTATCAAAAATGATAGGTATTTCAGCCCACTGAAACAGCTGTGGGTACTTCCCACCATATAGCCTACTTTTAATATTTAAATTATATATTGTACACATTAAATATAAAATAACTGATATGTATGCAAGCTATACACAGAGGTCTGAAATTAAACCGCATCAACTTGCAAGTGCCAGCAGAAAGTGATGCCCCATCAATGCTCCTCATGCACAGACGGGGAGAACTGGGAGAACTGTCTCCATGCCGAAGACTCTGAAGAATGTGATTTCCAAGAGAAGCTGAAGTAAAGAATTCCTACTCAAAAATAACTTCTCGTTTAGAGTTAACTTGCAGCACTGCTTGACTCTTATTTTGATCTCTCAATACTGCAAATCCTTGGCTGAAAAGCTAGTTACTTATGCTCATCTGCTCTCTTAATCCAAACTAGGCAGATTAACATCATTTTGCAGCCCTTGTCTGCCAGAAACAGCATGTTCAGTGCCTAGCATTTCCTCTGAAAAGCGTACAGGAAACAATAAAGAAATGAATATCCTGTTTACGACATTTAAATGATTCAATAAGATTTAAAAAACCCTGTCCATCCCATTCTCTCACGTCAGTCTCAGTTTTCACTTGTACTTTTGCCCTGTCTGAGCAGTAGATTACAGGCTTCCCAGCAAGGAGAAGCACTCATTCTCTGTTCGACAAAGCATTGGTCACAGGAACGTTTCCCAGTCATGCTGCTCACTATATCTTTGCATTTCTTCTGAGAGGCAGGATTGTCTTCCCTGACCCAGGGCTATGTCATACAGCAAAAATCCCCTTTCAAATCCAAGTCGATAGATCTAGAGGGACATCTCCTTTTGGCATAATTATAGCCTAAACCATGAATTCACACTGGGGAAGCATTTATTGTTCTTTGCTGTGAGCAAAGAGAGAATTGAGAAGTAAATCTCATGTAAATTGTGTTTAATTTCAGCCACAAAAAATATGCTTCCTTCCACAGTTGTTGAAATTTGTGTTAAATAAAGGAATATACATCTCTCTAAACTGTTGGCACAGAAGCTGTAAGCTTAAAAGCCAGGGAATCTTAAGACTGGAAACCATCCTCAACGTTTTTACACAATTTCTTTGACACACATGCTTCAGAGCTTTATCCACACTCCTTTAGCTCTTGTTATAAAAATTCAAGCTCACGTTCTCTTGGCCAAGTGATCTGTGTCATTTTTAAACCTCCAGGCTGAAAGGGCAGAAGTTATGCATAAACCATCCCTGGGCTTGGCTGCTCCTCCTGCAGAGCAGGGTGAGACCACAATTATTTTAAGCACTTTCTTGCATGCAAGATGTGCAGAAGAAGAGTGTACTCTTGAGGATTCTCACCGTACTTTATAGGACTTCCATATTTCTTAACAGCCTGCAAAGTTAGATCTAAAAAAGTGACTTGTGAATTAAAATCAAATCTCGAGGAAACCCAGAACACATGTAAGTCAATAATGGCTTTACCTTTGACTTCAGGTGCATCAAGAGTCCTGCCTATGGAATTTGCTAATATTTCCTAAAAACAGGGATAGGAGAAGTAGAGATAGAGTCAAAGGATATGTTATTTCTTTTTTAATGTAATTATATTAAAACAGAATTCTGATAAATTCCATGCTGCTTTAGAAACTGCTGTTTGAAGGGAGAACTTGTTTCTGATATTTAGCATTGATGGCCACCTTTCCCTTACCTCCCATTTCATCACCATTTCATTTGGCTCAGAGGCTTCAACTCGGATGTTTTCTGGGTTCTTGTCTGGAGCTGGAACCACATACGCAATAAGGTTAGTTTGCAAATCCTGAGTTTTATTTGCACTTATTATTTAAATGCAAAAAATGGATGCAGAAAACTTTTCTTATTTTGGTGCTACTGAGAGTGAAAGATACCTAAACAACATTCATGAGATTAATTACTTGGATCAGCAAAGCTGCTGTGACTGAAATACATTGTTTATGCAGTTTCGGTTCCTAAGTGCCCTTGTTGGTTGGAGACACCAGTTAACATGAAACTGTGACTTTTGGATTTCAAAGCACCAGATGTAGGAGAATTATGAGGAAGCGATCTTTCTCCCTATGGGGATAGTAAACAGAAGGTATATCATTAGTAGGACACACAGAGTTGAAAAGCTGAAGAAGGACCTGAAATTGAAGCAAAGAAGAAAAAAAGAAAGAAAAATGCCAGGGAATGCAAATGTTGTGCTGAACAATTGGCCTCTAAAATGACTTTCAGGGACACAACATTTTCTGTCGCAGTGAGAAATGCACTGTGAATGGATATCTTTGATAAGCTTAGCGCTGCTGGAAGGTTCCCCATGAACCCACGATCCTCTCCAGCAACTGCCTGTCCATAAAGGGCTGTAATGGGCTTTAAAGGTGCAAAATCAGCAGAGCACAGGAAAGCTGACTACAGCAGTGTAGACTCCTTGCTTTGGCATCCCTGGGCTGCTACTGAGCAGCAAAAGCAGCACAAGTGACCCTGATTTCTTTACACCCCTCTGAAGCACAGGAGGTCAATGTTATTCCCAGAAAAACACTAAAAATAATAATATTCTGAAGACTAGATGGCAGTGCTTACCAGCTGGAGGTGTTGCATAGCGCAGCGATGGTTTACTAGGCTGGCTCCTTCCAACTGCATTGACAGACACGACACGAAACTGGTAATTCATATACGGGGCCAGTGACAAAAGAACAGTGGAATCATTTCCCTGGACTCGGGTTAGCTCCTGCCACCTCCCCGGCTCCCACCGGTTCTCTTCAAACTCTATAATCAACTCTGTGGAGGAAAAGAAACAAAATGAAAGAAAAAAAGGCAGAGCTTGTAAAAATGGCTTATAGATAACAAGGATGGAAATAACTTAGAATGAATTAACTGTCATAGTAGAACTAATTAAGTATGGCTGTGAGCACGGTTGTTTCTTCTAACAGCCGTGACGTGCAATAATTGCTGAACAGTGCAAGATGATGTTACTAGAATCCCTCATACCATTAATAGGGCTGTTATGACTGGCCCCAGCTTTCCAGGATAGTCGAACACTTCGGTTTTGATTTTCTGAGAGCTGAAGGTCTTCTGGTGGATCAGGAACATCTGAGAAATAGAGAAGTGTCAGGAGTATGGCAAGCTACTTGTGTTTGTCTTGGCATTTTCCAAAGGAGTGGAACAGCAAGTTCAGTGAAGACAGTGGTGAAATATATTTTGATTTCAAAATGGACTTCAAAACGGATTGCAAAATCAGGAAAGTGGGAATCGCTTTTAAAGGTCCTTTTTATTACGGAAAACCAGGCTGAAACTGCTGGTCCTGCTTTCTCCCTCATAAATGCAATATCCCTTCTCGAGTTCGTTTCCATCTACTCTCATTACTGTGCTTGCAGCAACAGATTTTTCTTTGCAATTCAACACTAAGATCTGTTTAATCATTAATAGATATTGACACTGATCTTAGCAGAACATTATATTAGCATCACTTGGATTCACTCTGGTGCAAACCAGAGTGGTAAAAGGTGACTCAGCTCTGACAGTTATTGAACTTGGCCTTTTAGAATATGAGTGAAAGGATAACATTCATTATCTCAGCCGTGGGGATCTATATTAAAAGGAAACGAGAAAATTCATTACCTGCCAGCTCGATTAACGCTGTCCAGAGAATATATGAGAGTCAGAGTTGGTGGTGGTTGGTGTGATAACTGCACAATGCTTCCTGGGGACAAGTGTGGGACTTTACAAGCCTTGTGCAAGGGACGGCCCTGCTGCAATCAGAGCTTGCTCCTCAGGGATGCGGTTCCTGCCCCTTAACCAGAGCTGAGATGGGTCCTTGAAAAACTGCAAACCAGGATCACTGAAATAGGCTGTTCCCCCTCACAGTCCTGCGAGACAGCAAGGTGGGCACATGTCTGCAACACCACCCAGCTTCTCAACAGCATCAGGGGCAGAAAAGGTGAGCTGTGGCAACAGGTCGTTTGCCTAATTGTCTGTAATTGAATGAATGCTTTCAGATTTAGAGCATTCGGACTGGCAGATGTTTATCTTCCTTATGGCTTGCTTTGATAGTTTGCAGTCTGATTGTGCTGGATTATTTTGGTAACCAAAATGTGTAGGGTCTGATGTAAAAGAGTAATTCCTCACTGCTGGGGTTGATGGTAACCCTTCATCCTTCCAAATAAACACAAACTCCCCTTCTTTAAACATATGACTGGTGTTTCAAAATCTGAAAAATGTATAGGCCAAGGAAACAAGATTGTGCAACTTTGGGTCTTTGACCTACTCCTACTCCAATGTCCCAACTACGTTTTTGGCTGACAATGTCATTTCTTATAAGAAAAGCAGTTACCTCAACTACCAAGACTGTCTCTGTCATTGCAAAAGAAATTAATTGTGTATGTACTGAATTTTTTAAATAACAATATCGAGTGTTCTTGTTTACCTCAGGTTAAACCAAAAAGTTGAAAAGGTTATATTTTGGTTCGGCTTTTGTTTTAGTTTTCTTTGCATTTCTTCCCCCTATTTCTATTGTACTTGGGAAAAATCAGGAAAGCACAGTTTAGTCTACAGACATTTTGCTGTTCTACTCTTGAAGCATATCTGGTATTAAAATTCAGTATATTAATTTACAGATGGCAATGGTGCATCTTAAAGATACTCACTCCTCTATCTGTTCATTAATCATAGATCCAACACTCAAAAGCATTCTAACTGAATATTTCTTTTGCTCTTAGTTGCCCATATTCTGATGTCTCCATCTGTGCCATATTTAGTTCTTTATCCATATTTAGTTCATTAGCCACCTCACGAGTCTTCCAATGCAAAAGAAGCCTGAATTTTCATTTTGAAATAACAGATGTTGTTAATCCACCAAGAAATTTCTTACATACAACAAACAAGGGAAAAAGAGCACAGACTGTTTTTCCTCTCTGCAAATCACCTTTTCAAAAGGGAATAAAGTGCTTCATGAAATTTTCATAAGTAATATAATGAATAGTCTACAAACATTTTGAATTATAAAGCACTACAGAATACAGTACTGTAAAAAATGTGCATAGCATCTTCTTAATTTACTATTTACCAAAAAATAACATTCATTTAAAGTGTGAAAGCACCTTGGAAGTCAGATTGTCTTAGTTCTTATTGCAATCACTGCCAGAAATAAAAAATTAAAATGAAGCAAAATTTAGTGAAATTAAAATGATGCAAAACTGTGCACAACATAGCATTTTAGATATTGGCTGATGCCCTTAGGTACATGTGCAAAGGACTGCACATCACTATACAAGTTCACCCCCCTAATTTCATGTAGTCCTTCAGCAAGGGCAGTAGCCTGTAAGGATGGTCACAAGGTCAAGCTTCAGAATCTGTGGGTCATATTTTGTGGGCATCTGTGGGAAAAGATTTCAGCCTTTCTCTGCTGAAAACTTACTCTTTGCTACTGGACAATAATTTATGCTCAGATTCACAGAGACAATCCTTTTAGGTGCTTGACTTCCACTGATCTGCAGAGGAGTTGGACATCTAAATACTGCCTTACGTCTTTCTTTTTCAAAACGTAGTTCAAGTGGTAATTTGTGTGCACATTTCTAGTGAAGTGGGTTGAAGGACTGACCAAGGACGTCAAAGCAGAAGCAGAGCCATTCTTAATATGCTATTACACCTTCCAGCCTGTCCTACAGCCACTGTGGGTGACTCCTGAACTGAGAAAAAAGGCTGTCTCGTCTTAGCTATAACAAAGAGCTGAATAAATATAAATGAAATGCTTGCATCAGCATCACCATTCCAGGAGATACAAGGGTAGCACAACTGAGGTTAACGGGTGAGATGGACCTTGCACCTCTGTGTGATTGGGTTGTTTAGGCTCTGTAACTGAACTGGGCAGAAGAAGCAAATAAGTAAAAGTGCTGCAATGGCATTATGTACTGCATGGAGCTGTTTGCACACCAGGAAAATATCCTCTTACCAAGAACAACTAACTGTGATTCAGCTGTGACGCTGTCCAGAGAAGTTTTGGCCACACACGTGTAAACTCCTTGATCCTCCAATGTCACACTTGATATGAACAGTGTATCCCTGTCCAGAATTATCCTATAAGAAAAAAAAAAAAAGGTACGTACAACAAAGGAAAAGAAAAATCTGCAAGATAAGTATATGACAGACACCGTTGCTCTCTGAAAAAACTGTTCACGAAAAAACTTGGTAACAGAACATTTTGAATAACATAATTGCACATTAGGCGAATTATTTTCAAATGTAATTGTAGTTGTATTATGCACCATGCTGTAGGCTATTATTTGTATTTTTTAATTTAGCCTTCATGGCTGGAAGTTGGCATATCTCTCTTGGTCTGAAAAGAGCCATATTGGGATGCATTGACTGAGTGTCTAGAACGTAGGATTTTGGCACATCGTTAATGAGGCAAATACATGGGCTTTATGTCCAAATTTTTTTAAAGAATTGAGTAAAACTGAGCAATCCCAACCCACTTGTGTAATGTCCAATGCACCAGGGAAGTTGGCATTAACCCAGGCACACAGGCTCTGTTGCAGAGAGGGTATTTGCTTGGCACTATCTCCTTTCACTACATGGCCTCAGCAGGATCTCCAGCCTCTCCAGCACTGCAGTATTTAGGAAACCATCTCTCTTCTGTGGTAATTAATGAAGACGCCTGATTGCCCACTGTGGGGCCCTTCATATGGAATAAAGGCTCAGCTCCATCCCTTAAGGTCAACAGAAACATAAAAGTAGGACAAAATCCAGCCTGCACTTGTAAGTCCTAAACTCATACATTTCAAATTCTTATTGCTTTTAATGTGTATGATTTTAGACAGAATCCCAGAAACCTGTTTTCAGTTCATGTCAACATAATGAGGAGTTTGCTTTGGCCAGGGACGTGTAAAACACACAGTAATACTACTACCGCTAAAGTGGAGAAACAAAACCACAGTTGACTGCACCGGGGCTAGGGTTGTATTTTTGGGTTGAACCAACATTTAGGTAATATTTTGCCATGACAGTAAGAGAGTTAATAAAAATGAAAATAATTTGCCAGCCATGGCTCAAAACTCATATAGATGCATTTAATATTTATATGTACATAAAATGCAGATCTATCCACATATCACATGAAGAATTCTTGCAGATATAAATTTGCATTTCAAGCTATTAAGTCTCATGTTTATTGAAACTCATGTTCCTGAACTATACAGTATCACTCAGCTGAGATCAAGAAAACTCTTCTTTCTTCCCTGCTTACCTGCCATCTTCTGTGCTGTTGACTGGCAGCTCATCTCCAACTTTCCTCCAGGATAACCTAAAACTGTGTTTCAAGTGTGAATCATACTCAGACTGACATTTCAATAAAACTGAATGTGATTTCAGCACTCGGGGGTTCTTTGGAGTAACAGCAAGTTTTGTAGCATCTGAATGATCACAGAAAAACACTTTGATTAGGAGAGAGAGGCTATTACATCAAATTTACACCAAGCACCTCATATATAAAATTCAACCTTAGGAGCAAGGATCATGTCTTTTTTGTTATCTATAAAAACGTTTGAAGTGAAGGATGGTTCGTTTTGAAATAGATATTTCCCAGGATTTATTTTCTATCTTGAAAATTTCTTTTTTAGTTTATTCCAAACCAAAGAGCTCCAGAAAAAACAAATAAACAAACACCCCTCCCCCCCAAAAAAACCACCCAAACACGAAAAAAACCACCACCACCACCAAAAACAACCAAAAAACATAACCCCAAAAAAGTCACAGGTGAAAATACTTGTTAGCAGACTGTCATGAAATGGATGACAAAATAAGCTTGAATATGATTTTTATGTCCAATTGCCATTTGGAATAGGCTTTGGCAATGATCCAACAAAAATTACAAGCTTATTAAAGTCAAGTGAGAAAAAATCATTGCAATCAAGTTTGTTCTTTTAATTGACTCTAATCTGAATGCAGAAACAGATGAATAAGTAAGAAGAAAGCACTTCTCTGAATTTCTTTTTACAGTTAAATGTTGCTCTGTGAGAATTCCATTGTACATTTTCATGTTTATTATCACTGTAACATTTACAAAGCAAAGAGAGTGGGTGGAAATAGAACAGAAAAAGAGTGGTTTGATTTTTTTGCTGAAGTTTCTCACAGCAAACCTGCATCTGAGAGTCCTTTTGAGGACTTTGTTAATTGAGTAATTATGGGAATTTTTATTGGCAAGCCACAAATACTATGCAAATTCGTACGCAACCCTCTAACTTTAACCTGTACACTCAAGAGAAGTTGTCCACTGCCATCACCCTGCCAGGAGAAAACCCTCCTGCCCATCCAACCAAATAAATCCCTTAAAACAGAATTAAAGCACAAGGTATGTATCTGAAATTTATAAGTAAAAGCATTTCAGTATTTCTTTTTAACTCTATTTACACGTATTTGTCAAGTTGATGATCAGGCAAAGGTTCAGTGCCAGCCCTTAAACCAGCAGCATCCTTTACCTCATCTTGCTGCAACGTGCTTGGTGTTGGCTTCAGATGTTACGTCATTTTGGGATATAAGTTCCAATCACTAGACTGGAAGTGGCTTTAGGGAAGAAAAAAGCCCCTGGCAATAAGAGATATAGTGATCCCGTCTGGCTCAGTGAGGACCCCACTGAGCCTCTGAGCACAGGGAGGGCTCTGGGCCCCCAAGGTTCAGCCAAGAACCTGCTCTGAGTGTAACAGGGCTGATGGCAAGAAGAAGGGAAAATCCTTTCAAGAAAATAACGCTAATGGTTCTGGGAAGTAAACTGCAAGTTTTTGGTGGCTTATGCAGCTTCTGCTAGTGTCAAGAGGAAAGTAAGCATCTTCTAGAGCATGGAGAAATCACACAGAAAAATTGGGACAACACTAACTGCTACGTACATATGAGACCTGTGGTAATTTCAGGTCTTAGTACAGACTTAGTATATGGAGAATTTATAGTCTCACAGAATATATCTCTATCTTGGCCTGAGTATGTACTAATTACTTATTTACTGAAAATTTTAAAATATAAAACTTTAGCAGATGTCAAAGGTGTTTCTATTTGTGAGACATTACCTCTTATATCCAGATTAGCAGTGATTGCTCTTTTACCAACAGAGTTTGCAGCCCAGCAAGCGTACGATCCAGCGTCATCTTTTTTTGTTTCTTTGATCTCTAGGGTGCCATTCTTATTTAACTCATAGCGTGATGTTGAAAGTGGCTCTATGCTGTCATCCTTAGTCCTAAAGAGGATAATAATAGTTATGGGTTATTTCTAAATCTGCAGAAGCTGTTATTTCATGGTTAGCAGATATTGCAGGAGTCACGGGAATTTGGGGAACTGGTCTCAGATCTGCCACTGAGTGACTAAGTCAAGATTAGCAAGTCACTTTACCCATACACTGGCAAATCACAAAGGGACATAAGCTTCCTGCAAACCAAAACCACACTGACAGCATCTAGCAAGGTCTTTAAACTGGTCTGGTTGAGCCTTTATTCTATAGCTGTCATCTGCTATTTTATTTCACCTGTCAAGTGTTATGACAATCCTGTGATTTCTAACCATATGGAACCATTTCCAGGTAAATACAGAGCATAAGTCGCGAGGTTTCCACCTCAATAACGTGTCCAAAATTTAAAAGTTGCTAACATTAAACTAAGGCAGATGAAGCTGTAGCAGAATTTGGCTCTATCCAGCATGGCTTGGTTTAAAGAATATCCCAGCACTTGTCTCACACAGATATTGAAGACTTTCATTACCCCTTTTTAAAAAACCAGTGCTCCAGAGTTCTTGAAAGTGCATTTAAACGCAGAATACTTACATTATATACACTTTTGGTACAAATTTATAATTTTAACTCCATAATAATAAAAACTAGCGTATTTTTCAATGTTTGGGAAGCCTGGATGAACTTGTTTCACATGAAAAGATCAGTTCTCAGTGGCTTACCATCTAATATCTGCTGCAGGTGAGGCAAAAATTTCACAGTGCAGGAAGGCACTGTAACCCACGACTGTGGCATAGTTTTCACCATCTGAGGTCAATATTAAGGGAGCAATATCTGCAAAAGAGAGTGCAAAACGAACAGCACTGCGTTTCAGAACTGGGAATACAAATACTGCTTCTGCATTATCCCCTTTTCCAGCAAACGTCAAATACTTAGTCACTTAATGGGAATTTCACTGCCTTTCAGAACTAGCTGCACTGAGCAACTGAGCTCTCATAAGCTTCACTGACAAAGATAACAGTGGTTGACTGCTGGACACGTCAGAACATGAAACCTCAATGTGCTTCAGGAGAAAATAGACCCAGTTCTGCTTCCTCTAGAGACCTCTTCTATTAAATAAAATTCCCATTATTCTCTTTCTTCAAAGAACAGACTGAGCATTGCAGCTGAAATTAAAGATTAACAATACACTTAATAAATCAAAACCAGAGTTGTGGTCACAATTCAGCACCCAGTGGTTTTAGTACATTTGAATTTAAAAGATTTTGAGCCCAACCGCAACCATGTTTTTAAAATAAAGAATATATCAAAGCTCATGAGCACTTAGGCTAAGCATAGAATATTGCCTACCATAAGGCTTGTTGCATTAGTTTGGACAATGTATTTCTCGAAATCTGGGCCCAATGCAAAAAGCCAACGACATGGTTACATTCCCCAAGCTGTTCTGAGGCATTCGGTCAGCTGAATGGGACACTTCAGTTGGATCTTTTCTCATAAACAAGGAAGGCCGGGAAGGTACTCACTGAGGACGTTCACGTTGGCACTAGCAAGGATGGTGCCGTGCTTGTTGCTGGCCTCGCACTGGTACACAGCACTGTCCTGAAGCTGAAGGTTGGTAAGGCTGATCTCTCTGGCAGAGATTCTCCCTCTGAAGGTCCTACCTGGAAAGACCCAGACTGTGTCAGGAGGTGGACAAAACAACATGACCGTGGAGTTCAGAGTCTCTCCTCACTGCTTGAAAGTCAAAAGCAAAACACATCAGGATCAAACCTGAGCAAGTTGCAAAGCACTGCCTTTGCCAGCAGTTCTTTGGCCTAAAAAAAGTGCTTAGAGCACCAATTTCCAGTAAAATCCTCACACAGACTTTTAAAAATCGTAGCAATAAAACTGCTACACCAGGGAGCAGGGCCTGTGCTCCTCTGCCACACAATCATTTGTGCTTGTTCAGAAGCAAAAAGAAAGACCAGGAGCCCTCAATGAGCATAAGCTACCCCAGATCTCCAAAAGACGGGAGAGTTATGGGGTGAGGCAGAGGCAGTAAGCCATGGGTACCACCACTCTGCAGCCCTGCAGTTTTCACCCTTACTCTCTCTGAGACTACAGTTAAACATTAGCTTTATAAGTAAATAAAAATTCATGTCTAAATAGATGTCAAACCAGACAATCCTTAGTACCTTAGGATTTGTGTGTTCCCTCTAACCGGGCACAACATGGGCACATCACACCCACCCACTACGTGAAGGAGGACGTGGGACATTGCACTTACTATCGAGGGGCATCCCGTTAAGTTTCCACTGAATGGTTGGCTCTGGGTTGCCGATAGCTTCACACAGCAGCACAAGATTTGTTCCTACGCTGTAAACACCACCTTCGGGCTCCTTTATCCACCGAGGAGGCTCTGTAAAGAGAGGACATAGCAGGTATCAGGTGCCACAGCGGGACAAGTCTAATTCTGCTATTCCCATAATTCTCCAGCAGATGGCAAGCGCTACCAACAGTTCCCAGCCGGCTCCTAGCAGCCTATTGTGCAGCTGTATTGCATTTCTTGCAAACAGACGCTGCAAAACGTAAAATTAGCATCAGCACACATCAATTTCTGTCCTTCAGGGCTTTGTGAAATGTGAGTGTCAGGGAGACAGCGTAGGGAATGGGCAGTGTTTATCCAAGTGGAAAACAAATGCAAATGGGAGGTGAGAAGCTGAGGAAGGAGGTAAAGCTGAACGGGTCAGCATTTTCACAAGGCCTCTCAGACACGCGATTGTGGTCTGTGAAACGAAGTGAGACTATTTCAGCAACTCACACAAGATGCAAATATCCACCCAGCTCAGATCCCCCCCACTAGGCATCAGCAAGCAGCTTCCACTGCCTTGCCCAGGGTAGCTGGAGGGCTATAGATATAGAGGAGCTCCATGAAAGGATGCAGCACCTCCATCTGCTCATCTACGTGTGCTGAGGAAATGCATTGTGATTCTTTATATTCCGTTTTTCCATCATATATTCAGATCAGAGGCGGATCTGTACCATATTTAGGAATGCTGAAACGTTTTCTCATCACTGGGGATGAGAGAACCACCATCCCAAGGAGAGGTCCAGAAAGGTTGCCCACAGGGTGGTGGTAGAGGAGCAGCAGTGCGCTGCTGCATTCCTGTGCTGTCCTCTTTCCCAGCACTGCCAGCTAAACTGGGCCAGCTCTGGGAAACCCTCTCCTCTGTGGAGCAGCCCCTAAGCATCAGGTACCCAAGCCTCATTGGAAAAACACAACCATAATGGAGGGGAAGGAACTGGGGACGTAAGCATTAATCTGAGGAATGCTTCGTTCTCTACAGACTGAACGCAAGTCCCTGAGCCTGCCTACATTTCAATGGGCAGCCTCAATTCAAAACACAGCCTTGAATTCATCATTTTCTTTCCCTGAGAAGCAACAAACTTTCAAATTTTAATTCCAGACCTGATGCTACCTCTCTGCATGTGCTGTGCAGATCACTGGGCCTCTTTCCCTGTTTGAAAATGATGAGCTAATGTATGGGAAATATGAGGATTCATTAGTTAATGCTTATAAAACGCTTTGAAGATTAACAGAGCTCTGTTGCCTGGTAATACATCTCCAGATGTTATCAGTGTGATATTCTAAAACAAAACATCATTGCTCATAGTCACAGAGATATATTAAAAAAACACCCTGAAGTGTGATACACAAGAGCTTCTACACAAAGTCCACCATTCCACAGTAGAGCACCCACAAAGAAACACTGTATAGCAACAGCTAAAGGCTGAAGTAAAATTCAAGACACTGAAGTTTATCTAAAATTATAACATCTTTGCATTTCCTTCACAAAGTAAAGATTTCCTCTACCACCTTCCTCATGCAGGGCTGGTTGCCCTCCTGTAGTGCAGCATGTGACGTGACCACACTTGTTATACTTCCTTGTATTAGGCTCCAGGAAAAAACTCTATAAGCAGCAGAACATCGTTTATGCAGATCTTTTCCCTCCCTCTCTCTCTCATATACATTATGCTTTCATCAGGAAAAGACAGGCCAAAGGCATGGAGGTGAACAGGTTTGTAACAGTCCTGACAAACTTTTTTTTTTCCCAATAGGTCTGCCACAAGCACAGTACTTGACACAAGAAATTTCCTTGTTTTGGAGATGAGACACCAAGCAGACTGGATACAAACCGCCCAATAGATCCATTCCTATTTTCACCTCTGCTTATGCTCTGGAAGTGAGCTGCAGATCAATTACACCACTGCTTTCCTTTCTCAGCATGGGAATTGCTGTATTTGCCCCAAGAAAGTGATGCAGCTGCAAAGCCATAGGCAATGAGATTTTGTCAAGTATGAAATGTAATTTCACAGAAAGGCTGAAGAAACTCTTCTCTGTGGTAGATATGCTACACTACTTATAAGTATATAGAACGTAAGAATAATAAAATAAACACAGACTTTTTAGCAACTACAAAAAAAACAATGGTGGGACAGTCATATAGTTAATCTGTATGAGCAATGCAGCATGGTAAATATTTCACTGCATAATGTATTCTTCTTGGTAAGAGTTATAAATGTGGGGGCCCTTGTTAATAGATTTACGTCTTTACAGAAATATGGCAGGTCCAAAAATAGAAGGTATCTAAAATGGGCATCTATTCCATCCTCCTGCAACAAAGCAGGATCATCTACCCCTAAAACAGCCCCGATGGATCCGAACTTTCACAGAACTAGAACAAATTTTTAACACCTAACCAACTTCTTCCCTGCTGCAATTTAAGTCTGATTGTATCTTGTATTATCCCCAGGGAACTAAGAGAAAAATTTGTTATTGTATATTGTGAAGAAACTTCAGTGCATCTGAATGCTGATATGCAGTCCTCAGATCCGTTCTTTCCTAAATTAAATGTATTTATCAGTTTTTTCTCAAATGACAGGTTTTTGAGCTCTGTGGCTACCCTTGCTGCTTTCTGAACTGTCTTGAGTCAAGCTGAGCCTCGATGAAGTGCATGATGTAAAACAGCTTGTGTCACATGAGGCCTCAGTAGTCTCTCTTACACCACTTTCTTTATACTTTACAGGATGATTTCTGCATTTTCTGCAAGACTATTATCTCCAAGTCATGTTCAGCTTGCAATCCTTTATATGTCCTCCAGACTAGTCTAACCAGACATTTTCCATCCTGTGCTTATGAAGCCAAATAGTGCTGCCTGATGAGAATTGCTTTGCACTTGTGCTTATTGAAACCCATCCTTTTGATTCCAGACCATTTTCCCATTTTGTCAAGATCATTTCAAATTCTCCTCATGTCTTCCCAAGGGCTGGCAACCTACCCCACTTTGGGGGCATTGTCTGCAGCTACAGATGCAGTTACCACCTTGGGATCTGCATCCCAGTTGAAGCAGTTTTCCAGTGAAACATAGAACTACAGTTTGAGCCTGATTAAAACAACCAGCCATGTGCCTGCCTCACATTAGTTTCATCTGTTTTATTTTTTGCTAGCTGAGTAATGAAAGTATTACAAGACATAGCTGCAAAGGCCCGTAGCTATTATATCATTACTATAATTGGTCTATATTGTAATAATTATTTCTGTTAAACACAGTCTAGGAGCCTCAGTCAAGATCAAGGTACCATTAAATCAGGCACCATGATAGTGACAAGATTTTGAGGTTGTATGTACATTTTATATTGGGCTTAGGGGATTATATACAATAACCAAATAAGCAAACATTTGAAGTCAGGACAATTTGTGGGCTTGCTTTGCTTTTTGCCTTTTGTTTTTTTAAATAATTCCCTCTCATTCTAATGACAACAATGCGGTTTTTGTACCTGTTCCAGTGTTCCAGGCCACATCTTTGATTGCAAAGAGAGATTAAAATACACAAACAGGCAAGCAATTTGCTAGCTGAGTATTTTCATATGCTGTGTAATAATTGCCTGAATCTTTGCCCTCAGACTACTGTAGGATTAATAAGTGGGTTGGATGCAAATACCAGTAATTAAGACTGTCATTTAGAAGGCTGGGGTATTGGTTTGAGATCCTCAAATACCAGAAAGAAGAGCAGAAAATGTGCCATAGTGCAGAAATGATAGCAAAATCCTGATTTATATGTCTGCACTAGATTGAGAAAGGTTGGTGGTTAACTGAGATAATTTTTCTTCCATGTTTAATTTTCCTCACCCTGCATGCATCCTTTCAGAAGAGCCTGTCAGGTGAGAGGATGCCCTGTGTCAGCATAACCTCCCTGGAGCCAACAGAAATTAATACTCACTTTCACCAACTCAAGATCTGCCCTTGAGTGCGTACACAGGAGTTGCTGCAAGAATGATGAACATGCCCACCTCTGATTAATGGTAGTGACATTTTCTGGTTAAAAATTCTAGAATAAGACAGGGTTTGGGTTCAATTTTACCTTGATAACCTGCATATGAGGTGACTCCTAATAGGAAGAATTCCTGCTAGGGACAGTAGCCATCATTAGTTACACACACAGAAAATTAATGTAATAGCGATTGCAAAAACAATTTTTTAACTTACAGTGGCTAGAGTAGAATATTTTTTTTTCCTTTTTTTTTTTTTTTTTTGAGGTACTTGTTTATTAATGAGCAGGAACAACAGTTTGCTCAAATCTTTCTTTGTTTTTTTCCTTCCAGAGACTGGGACAGAAAGGGGTCAATATTCTGAACTGCTTAATTAATGTTATTTCTCTGGTATTTTAGTTTTTGCAGTTCCTGCAATTTCTTTGAAGGATTCAATTTTTACAGCCGAGAAAATCATAGCCAGATTGTTAAAATATTCAGTTACAGCAGAGATGCTCCAAACCATCTGGAATGATTCTTAGGAGTCAGCACTTCCCCTCCATCACAGCTGAAAACCTGCCATGCCCTGGTAGCCCTCTCTGCCACACTTGCAGGGTGGGAAAGAAGACTGTAAGACACAAGGCTGTGTCAAGAGAATGGGGAAGATTCATCACATACTGGGAGAAAAGCCTCTTCCACAGCTCGATCAATACAGAGCAGGTAGCTGAAAGCACCTTTCTTCCCATCAGGATTCCTCATGACCATGCAGTGAGAAGATGCACAGATTAACGTGAAGTAGCTGGCAAACTCCAACATTTTAATACTGCTTGTGATTTTTTTTTTCTCTGCAAAGCAGAAGCTGGAGCATTTTTCATCAGTAAAAAGAAACTGTTTTCAGCAAGTTTTTCAGCTCTGCTTCAGGATTCTCTTTTTGTAGCTAATTAAGGGCAGCCTTGCTGAAAGAGTTGCAGTGGTGGTGATACTTCTGTAGGGCTTGTTTGTCTCTGCTGAGTCTCATTGAGGGCTTGCTTTGCTTCTGGAAAAGAGCACTTACACCTGCCTCATGTGAAGGGATCAAACCTTCAGGGTCTGGAGAGTGAGAAGGGAGAAAGGAGGATGGAGGGAAAGCAGGTGCCGTGTGCCTCTATCTGCACTCTGCAAGATGCCTGTTCCAAAGATATCTTGGCTGGCTTCATTCATCTGCCTTCTTTTAGCAGCAACACAAATAAATGACAACTAAAGGGATGCACAAACATGCCAGGTTCTCTGTTTCACTAGCCCAGCACAAGCACCCAGCACTCACCCTCTTCAGCCACCAGACCTGTGTGTGTGCTCATGCACCACCCTACACACAAGTGTAAGATATGCACGAGTGGAAACCTCAGAGTGTTTGCAAATGCTGCTAACGTAGAACTGATCATCCTTCCAAGCATTCAGACTAGGGTGAGAACAGGCCTTGGATACTCAGTGGGATGACAAAAAAGCTGTATTTCGGGGTTTTTTTAACTGTTAAAAATCAGTTAAAAGCTCGGTGGGTTTTTCTGTTTGTTTTTTACTGTATTTCATAAATTTTTATGATACTTTTCAGGGGTTATAGAAACCACTCTTAGCTCAGGTTGTCCCTATACAAAAATGATAGCAAGAGAGCACATGAAGAAGGGGAAGAGAGGGGTAGTACCATGTTTGCTCACTGCATTTCTACAATCCTCCCTAGGCATTCCCTTTTGGTGGAAGCCAAAGAAAGGAAATTGAGCTAAATATACCTCTGATTTGCCTCAGTATAGCCATTTTCACATTCTTTAAGAGCAAGTAGAATGATTAGATCATTTGGTCTGACATTCAGGTTAGTAAAAGATATTTCATCAATAGGTCTGCATGACTAACTCACGGTTTTAGAGTATTGGATCTAATCACATATTTGTACTCCTGTTCAACGCTTTGTAGAGCCTTCATGGTTCTATTTTTTTATTTTTAAAAAGCTGTTGCTTTCTGCAAGCTTCCCAAAACTAGAAAGTGGGTCCTTGGCTAGCATAAGTTGATAGAGTTGTTTGAATTTATGCATTATACTGAGTGACATTAGCAAAGGTCCTTATTTACTTCCCTCTGATCACCCCTCTGTTCAAAATCAATAAACCTAGTAAAGCATACTCAGCACCTTCCACATGAACATGGAACTCGTGCTTCACTCTCCCCATGGGGTTGCTTGCTGTGCACTGGTATGTTCCTTCATCAGCTGCAGTTGCTTGCTCTATCTTCAGTATCTTCCCAAAATTTTCTGTTTCTGGTTCATCCTTGGGCAAGTTTCCAGTGAGTTTGACCCAGCTGAGATGAGGAGTTGGGCTGATAACAAAGAAAAAAAAAAAAAAAAAAAATTGAGTTCAATACTAGGCTTTCTGTGATGCTTTATGTCAGCAGAACTGCTCAACTTCATGCATATGGTTTGCAAGGTGAAGCTTTCAGACTTTTGAGCCCTTTTAAAACACTGGGTCTACACTAATGCTTATGCTATAGACTACAGCTAGTCTATACTGCCTGGCTTGAAGAGCCCCTGTGAACAGGTTCTTCACAGCCAACACCAGGCCATGGCACGAGGCTGCATTCCTTGTGTGTGCATTGGCATGGACTGCAGGAGAGGGAAGTGAGCTCATTTCATCCTACTCCAAAAGGGCACCTGAGGACAGACAGGGAGGTGAAGACTTTATTACAGTGACTTCACTCAGTGTCCTGCCTGGTTAGAAGGTGGTCAGCCAATGGAGATGGCTGAAAATGCTTCTTACGTTTTTAGAAAGCAAATGGCAGTGACACAGAAATTCGGGACAGACTGTTGTCTGCACATTCCCAGCTGGGCTTCACGACCCCGACACCATACACAACACACAGTGTCATATCTGCTTACTCTTGTGTCCATCTGTTATTGTGGCAAAATGCCCGGGCACAAACCACTCAAAGCCCCGGGTACCAAGAAATTATGGTTTTCCATGAGCAGTGAGCATAACCGTGCCAATATCCTTCTATTTCCTGCAAGAGCCCTTGTCCTGCTTTTGTACCAAACTCAGGCACTGCGTTGCCCTGGTGTTGTACTGAGGCAATGCCCTCTTGACAGAGTCATTACTCAGATTATAAATCTTCAAAAATGACAGATTGGAAACATGCTTAATTCCTTAGTTGGCTACCCCTGATTTTAGTTACTTGAAATCTGGCTCAGTCTATCCGCTTCTGTGGTTTGTGGACATTTGGTGGAACGGATTGGCAGAGAGATAGGCAAAGCTGATAATTTTTCTGCTGAAAATGGGAATTTTAACAAAAATATTGCTTTATTTTGCTCTAAATGTTGGATTTTTGAAGGGTCTCAGTGAAAAATGTTTGTTTGATGAGCAAACAAAGAAGTACTTTGTCTTTTTTCAGAAGTGACTAAAAAAAACCCAAACCTTTTTGTTCAAAAAAATCTTAAAATTTCTTTGAAAATTTTAGGTGAAACAAAAATATTTCCATGATATTAATTATTGCACATGAAAATTCATATTTGTGTATTTCCAAGGTGATTTGCCTATTAAGTACCCTGAAAACACTATAAAATCATAGCTGTGGACTTGTGGAGGTTTGTGTGCCTGTGAATTGGCTTGATGGGTAGTGAATTAGAAAAGGAAGTGTTGCAACAGGGAACTAAAAGTCACTGCAGATACTTGGAGTGAATCCAACAGAGACAAGTAATTCACCTTCTCTCAGAAATGGCAACCAACTGCAGAGGCATAGTCTTGCCAGCTTAAATGAGAAATACCCTTTCAAGCCTACACAGAAAAACAAAATACCCCAGACACGCTTGTTCAGGCAGATAAACATCCCAGTTTGGGAATTTTATAGAGGGGACATAATTGTACAGCCTTTAATACGAGTTATCTATCTGCTAACCACCACCTGTGTTCATAGACCTCCAGCTCTACCATACAGCATGAGAAGACAATGATTTAAGTCTCCGTTCAACAAAAAGATCTATCACAAATAAACCAGAAGCGGCTGAGCTTTCATTGTGGGTTTAGCAGTTTGAAAGATTTTTGCTTTACCTATTTCTCTGGTGGCAACTCTTCTGGGGCAGATTATTGCATCCATGAACACACAGTAAAAACTGGATAACTGGACTGACAGCAAAGCGGGGCTTCTGTCTATCTAAGTTACTGCAGCAAGAACAGTGTCTGAGAGAGGTATTTGCAGCTTGTGAGAACTGCACTTAACATTTATTTAGCCATTCTCTTAACTTACCCTTATTCTGTCCTGTGTTATTTACAGTAAGGAACAAAATTGTCCTGATTTCCTATCACATACCATTCACTTTAATCCTCCTCTATGTTATTACAGCAAACATCTCTTCATCAAGATATTCTGCCATGCTTAATACAGCCACAACTAGAGCTTGAACAGCGCTCTAACATAAATGCTAATAGCAATAACAAGCTTGATATATCTGTGCAGTACAAAGCACCAGAAGCATGCATAGGAATGGGCACAAGTAGAAAACATGGAGCTGGAACTAAATTTGAAGTTAGCTCATTAGTGTTAGTTTTAGCAGAATCAAAACAATTTGGCTGACTCCAGTTCACTGTATTTTCACAAAGTTGTGAAATTCATTCCTTGACATACTGTTGCATGTGAGAACACCACGGAAGAAACACCCTTTGTATGGGAATTCTGGATGCTGGCAAATGGACCACAAAATCAGCCAGGTTCACACGTGCTCGCAAGCCAGCATCTCCCACTGCAACTGGGCTACATGGACCATTCTTTCACGCAGTGGTGCCTTTCTTTAGTGGATGCCTTGTATTACATGACTCAAGAACTTTTCTTTTAAAAACCTGACACCTGACACCTGGAAAAATGCCGAATGATTTTTGAGCATTTGAACCAAAACTGAATTGGCAATCTTAGAAAAGAAACGTTATAGGTTGCAGGCCAAACCACAGAAGCTGAATCCTGATGTTATTTAATTTCTCAACATCTCAAAAGTAGCACTACTGAAGAAAAGTTCCATAATATTTTTTTTTCCCCATATAACAGTAAAAAAAAATAAAATAAAAATCAATACTTAACAACAATACAATTCTAATTGCTTATTTCTAAGTGACAGCAATAACGAATACATGAATGTTGCATGCTAGCTCTGTGCTGCTTTACATGGAGTATGAATGGTCTAGAAAAACTCTGCATAGAAGTTCAATTTTAAGTTGTTTGAGCAGGTAGATGTATTCATTTGTAGTTGTATAATTTTTAATATCGCTTTTTCTTTCCTCAGTTCTACTTCAAAAAGTGATTAAGTTTGTGCAGTATTGTGCATTACTCACAGCCCTTCAGCAATACATTCAAGTTGCAGGACACCTCCCTTGATGACAGTGACTGATGAGCTACTGCCAGCAGATTCTGGAGGGATCAGCAGTTTGGGTTTCCGTTCCTTGATAAAATTTGCTAAAAAATAAAATAAAATAAATGTTAGAAATGAAATCTTAGAGCCTTTGTTTGTCCATTAATAATGCCATAAACATTACCCTGTCAGAAGGTTTTGGACCTCAATTTGTAAATTTAATTTTTTATTTATATAGTTTGAGACTAATCCACGACCCTCCTGTTTCTTCTGCTTGCAGTCAGAAGATGACTACAAGTATAACAGGCAGCAGTGCTGGTGAAACCCCTTTTCCTATGGTTTCATGTCCTGCTATCTAAGCACTGGCCCTTTCTACCATATACCTCAGCCAGTCTTGGTACACCGGTCTTCTCAATTGCTTATCTTCTGGGGCACACCATCTTTCTTAGCACCTTTCTTCTGCATTGACTCCACAATCTTTTATGTCTTAAATGAAAACCCATCTTTCCTCACTTGAATATCCCACAGAATTGTCCTTGTTCTAATTATTAAATCTATAGTAATGAAGTTACAATTTGTAAGGAAGACTGTTAAAATAATAAAACAAGATTGACCTGCTTTTGATTTCAACAGACCATTTGTTCCAGCCTGCCAAACAATGGTTTTGTGATGAAATATGCATAGAGTTTAATGGCTATCCAGTTATCACTATAATAACAATTAGCACAGTAATGAATAAGTCCCTAAATGGTACTAGTTCTTCAAAAATAGTCAGTTACGGATGATTTGGTAAAAGACCCCATGTATCTCTCCAAAACATTTTCAAATTTTTTTCATCCCCTTGCTTTGTATCTCTACCAATCTGTGTCACAAGTGCCCAGAACTGCAGCCTCTGGATACGCTCACAGGTTTTTCATCTGCCCTCCACCTCCCACTGCCAAAGGCAGAAAGTCCCTGTTCCTGGGCAGTGACAGGAGCTCAGGCGTCTCTTTGAGGGAAAAAAATCAGTTTTTGAGTGTCCATCACTCTGCACAAGCCCTGCTTGTTCTGCTCAAAATGCTTGGTGTCTATGGGTCAAGGCTTGAGGAATGACCAGTGTTTTGAGTTCATCACCTCAAAACACTTGAGAAGAACCCCCTCTTTTAAAACTTCAGTGTTTGTCCAGCAAAATGGGTTTTTCTAGGATTTTAAAATTGGGTGTTTCAAAACACAGAGGCTCTCAGAGGCAATTTAACCAAATAAACCAGAATCAAGAGCTATATGTGAAAACTGAAAGTCTCATTTTCATGTATTTTAAACAAAATTAACTGGGTGGAGAATTGCAGGAATAGCCACTAGCTAGCTGCCTTGTGACCTATGCATTGCTTGCATAAACCTCAGCAGAATATTTACAGGATATTGCTCCACAAAAAGGGAAGCACAAAGCAAGGGAAGATGTGAATCCCCAGGATGAGAAAGGTTTTGTTGTAGTGCTTACCCTATGGTGAGTATCAGGGCAATATACAGCCAAAGAGAACCACCTCACATCTACCCGAGGTACAGCTGGAGATGGGGACAATTAACACAGAGCACCTAGAGCTCTGTAAATCCACACTTTAAGCTCACCCTGGAGTAATGCAGCCCCAGGGTGACCCTAATACACATGAATTCATGGCTTCAAACCTTGGGTACCTAAGAAAAGCATCTTCTTATCAGACAGAGGGAGATTCTGAGCATCCAGGTCTGGTTCCTGCTCTGAACTGATAACATGAGAAACCCAGGACATCAACCTCCTTACTTACATCATGAAATGCGAATGTTCTTCTCCTGAGTAAGAAAACTACCTCTTTGTTAAAAACCCTTCAGATTTCTGTCAAAAAGTACAAGATGAGCAAATTGTACTCCATGGACCACTTAAATCCATACCATCACAATAAAAAGGCTTTTGTGATTTTTTTTTCATTTTACTGAGCAGCAGATCACATTTCATCTCAGCTGGTAGATTCTCAGTTTAAAAGCTAAATAACAGATGCATTCAACTCACCCTTAGTAACCGCAGCATTAGGTGAGCCTGAGTCATTAGCATGCTTAACTGAAATAAATAAAAGTGACAACCAAACACAAACATGCATAGTTGATACAGAATCAAGAGAAACAATAAATCAATGAAAACAAAAGCATGCCTCCACATTTCTCTCATAAAATAAAAATAAAGCAACAGATGAACAAAAAGTTTATGAAAACACAAAGAAAATTCTTCAAATATATGTATTATTCTGCAAAGTATTTCATAGGTGATATGATCATCATTTCATCCTAGCTACACAGTATAATTAAAAAAAAATCACTAAGCTGTAAGTAATCATTATAAAGATTTTTTTTTAAAAATATTCAGTGTCTTTTTTCTTATTGCCTACATTTTTCTATGTATTTTTAATATAGTTCCCCAACAAGGACTTAACACAGAGAGGAGTGAGCAGTCTCAAGCTGAGTTTACAACAACATATGTGCCTCATTTTTCGTCTGCACCCAGTCTCCTGACTTCGATGGCAAGGTGAATACACTGAAGTGTTTTGCTGGGCCACTGCCAGGGCTGTCAGTGACCCCACAATCAAACCCCTTCTCTTATTTCTGTAATCTGTCTGTGTGTGGCACTGGACCCATTAGAAAAGCTATGGAAAGCAACATTTAATTTTGATTCTCTCAAAATTATTATCCCAAGATATGGTTTAAACAAGTACTAAGATATACAAACCCACTACTAATGCTTTATTTTTTTTTAATTCTGACAAGAAAACTCTCAAAATCATGTGTTAAATACTAGGCTTTCACTCATGAAGAAAAATCTCCTTGGCTTTCTGGGCTACATAAGCCCAAAAGGTCAGAAATTTTAGTGAAACAGAAGCCTGATATTAAGGGCATGGGCAGCCTCAGCAAGCAGTACAAGTGACACCAGAAACTATTGCAACCAGAAGAGATTCAAGCAGAACAGAATAGATCTCCAGCTGCTATAAGATGCCTTAGTTCCACCGGCTTCTGCGGGGCTTTGCTGATTTAACACCAGTGAGAGCATGCCCTAAACGGCTGGATTTTTTTCCTTGGATATTTGTATTCTCTTCCTCTATTTCTAACGCTGAGACCTGTACGCCCCATGTATTCAGTAGCTTTACGCAGCTGGAATTAGCAATTTGATACCACAGTGGGTAGGTATATACACAAACAAATGCACATGTATGATGATGGGACAGCAAACCCCACATTCCCAGATGAGACTCAGAGGCAGGAGCAGTACCTGCAACCATTTACCCTCGGAACCTACAGGAACACAGAGACGTTAAAATAAATAAATACATGAAACTTTATTTTATTTTATTTTATTTTATTTTATTTTATTTCCATTTCATTAAGGAAATGGAAAATGTCTATTGAAGATCAAACTAGCCTACGAAGACCTGGAAAGCGCTGTCCTTCCCAGCTACATTTTTGCACCCAGACCAAACCAGGCCTACACTCAGGGAGGAGGTGACCACATAAAGTCCTCATGACCCTGTGAAGTCCCATCTATCGTTGACTTGCTGGGCTGCAAGAGGAGCAGGTTTCCCTAATGCATCATTGGCTTTCACTGGGAGGAGAACAGGAGGAAGAACAGAGCACTTTTGGGGCCCAGCAGCTGCAAAAAGCTTTTATTAGTTGAATTTAGCCCTTAGAATAAGGTTAATAATGCAGGGATAAGAACAGCAGCATGCATATTCTTTGGAGAGCATTCCATCAGAGACACAGGGCACACACACCTGCATTTGCTGATGCCTGGGGAGTTGAAAAAGGAAAAACAGAAAACAAGAAACTACTTATCCATGGACTTACAACGGGAAACCTTGAGTGTCATTGGCATTTTCTGTACAATCGTCCTTAGTGTTGGAAATGCTGCGAAGCAACAATAATCACTTCGACTGTCATTTTCTTCCACATTTGCAAAGTAGAGATCTCCCTTAAGGCTCATGGAGACCCTTTCATCTTGCGGAATGTGCTGCAAATCTAGCAAGAAAATATAATTATGATATGGTAATGATACTGAGCAGTTTCACCAATATGACTACTAATGCTCTCCTGTCATGTTTGCTTCCAGATACTGAATATAACTTTGATGCAAAAGAGGCACAAGGCCCAGCATAACCAATGAGTTATTTAATGATATTCAACATACAATTGATAAATGATAATAAATATCTTACGTATACTTATACAGAAAATATATGAAAAATAATTGATAATTAGAAATTGATAATAAACACTCAGTACAAAGTTCCTGCTCAGGTCAAAGAAATTTTCCAGCACCTCTCCCTGACACAAAGGCCTGTAATGATGACATGGAGGTCACCATTTACTCATGTCCCCCACGGCCAGCCTCCCAAGCACTTTGCTCTTCCGTAACTACAGATTACAGCAGGAGAGTGTTAGTAGGAATTAAGATTGCTGTGCTGTCATGTTGTTGATCCAGCCAAATGCAGGTCTGTGCTAAATATGTACGTCAGGAGTAGAGAGGCTGCCTTCCAAGATCAAAGGTTTAACCTGGCACCCTGTCTCTGTAAGTGCTTGGTCAGCTTCAGAAACAAACCCTTCATGTCATGGAGGCAACCAAAGTTACTGTGCTTCCCAAGAGCCAGAAATTCCTGCAGAATACAAATGCTGAAGAATAACATTACAGAAACCCAGAAGGAAGTAATTATACATACCTGACAGATTTTTTTTCTTAGTATCATAAATCAACTGTTAATTTATGAAAAGAGAAAAATAGTAATGATAGAAATAGTATATTGACCCATTTTATCATTTCTACTGTAAACGTAGTAGTCCTTGTTACTGGTAGACTAATTAACTGATTTGCAAGCTTTCTGATATCTCATCTTTAATAATATGTTGTGCCAACACAGTCTACAATTTAACTTTTTGTTATGCAAAAATGTGTCTCCATTCTCCATTTTTAAATTTGTTTTTTCAGTATCCCGATCTTTTTGCTGAGCACTTGCATGATTACCATGCCCATCAGTTATGAATCTCTAATGAAACTGCTCTGGAAGACAAATGTTTTGCGTGTCCTCATATTAATTATGTAAAAATTGTTTACTTACCAATATTCATCCAATAGATATGCAAAGGCGGGATGCCTTTTGGGGGGTTACAGTGCAAAATCACAGAATCACCATGCTCTACATCAAGGGGCTCAATTTTTTCTTTTGGAAATTTTGGTACACCTGTACAAAAACAAAGATGTTCCTATTTTATTTTTACTTTTTGAAATTTTGCCCTTTGTTTCCACCTTAATTTAGTTCTTAACAAAATATTAACTTTAGCATTCTCTGGTTTTAGGTACTATTATTATTTGCAATGTGATACAGAGTAATAATGATTTTTACTAAGAGCAGGAAATCTCTGCTAGCGTCCTTCATTCATAAAGTGCACAGCATGTAGTATTAAAAGTCAGGCAACTGAACGGTGGTGGTGCCTGTGATATCCATGAGCTTTGCTGAGGCTTTATTTTACTGCATTTGTTTTCAAACGCTTTCTATAGTTCATTTGTTTGCACTGTCTGGAAAGGAGAGCTCAAAGCCACATAGAACTGAAGCTTGAGGCTGAGATGGGTGTAAGGGTCCCAGGCTCTTCCCTGGGGATCAGAAACCGGTCTGGGAGTGCAATATGTTCTCAGAAGCCTTGGCTAAAAAGTGGTTCCCAAGAAGCCACTGCAAGTCAGTGCAAGTGAGGACAGACGTCAGGCAGCTGTTCCGCCTTGTGCCTGGAATTGTCCCAATTCTTATCCAACTCCAGAATCAGATGAAGCAGAAGTCTGCTTCAAAGATTATATTGTCTCCTCATCACCTCAGGTATAACACTTCTGCTGTGCAGACCTGTAGATTTTCTCAACAAGCTTGTCCTTCTGGATGCAGAGAGAGCATTTGCACTGAAAAATACACAGGGTTGCACAAGTGCTGCACTATTTGGGCTGAAATATTATTAAATAATCAACAGATCAAGGACTTGTTTAATCACCTAAAGCATCAGCACTGATGCCAGTAGACTGTTCAAAGCCTGAAACACACTTGGCAAATCTGGTCAGTCTCAGCAGCCCAAAATGCAACTGCAGCGCATCCAGGTAGAGAGGATGCAGAGCTTGGCTGGAGCCCACACCAAACCAAGCACTGGGAGGCTCCAGCTCAGAGATTATTGCAAAGAAATTAGTCTGCAAAATGTAACCACTCCTTAAAGGAATTTAGCTAAAACAGTTTCAGGGCAAATGTTGTTTTCTGCTTTCATTCCAGGCAAGTACAAACTAGCAAAAGTTTCAGTTGAGGCAATTGCATTAAACAGCAAAATTAACAGCAATTAAAGAGCAAAGGAACAAAAACATCCTGGCTATGCAGAATAAACTGGCACAGCAAACATTGCCATCCTGGCGTTCAAGTCATGACTGGGAAGTCTGATAGCAAATAAACAATTCGAAGCATCAGAGGTCTGGCAACTCTACAGGATACCTACAGTATCACATCACAGAAGTCAAAGCAAAGAAGGAAGGTGAGAGATGCTGGGCCAGGACTCTGAGGAGACTTCATACATTGTAGGATCAGTAAACATAAAAATAAGTAACCATTATAATGCTGATTGTCTGAATGCAGATTGTGAATAGATTTTATCTCCAGGAGGATTATTAATAAGTTATGAATTCTTAGAGGCAAAATAGAGCTAATGTGCATTACCCACTCTGTAGGTGAAATTTCAGGTGATGAAGGAAACTACACATTAAAATCCAATCTTTTCAATAACCTATGCTCTTCAGGCCCTGGAACATACATCTACTGATTGCTGGAGAGGCTGAACATTTTCCAGTAGGAAAAAGGCAATTTATTGACCTAACACTTATTTATTCCCAAAAGCACATCACCCTCAACAAAACTATAAGAAAGCTGGATCAAGTGAAGTATAAGAGATTTCTGACTAAGACAACCAAAGAGATCAGCAGATAGACTAATAGTGAGATCACTCATCTAGTACATTGGACACTCTTGTTCAAACCCATTTTCTGCCTCATTTGGTACAACTAAATCTGGGTCTCCAATATCCTAGTTGGGTGTCATAACCACTGGTCTTCTCAGTCAATTTCTGTAGCAAATAATTACAGTATTATATAAAAAGACAGCAATTTGCACCAGGAGACAGTGAAAAAGCATGGTCTCTATGTCATTAGTAGGCAGCACTGGCATTTATTTGTGCATGGCCCAGATGTCTGCCTTTGGTCTCCAGTTGGGGAAGCAGCAACTTGAATCTCAGTCTCTAACAAGTACTTGAGCTACAGGGGGTTGAGTCTTCCAGGTTCTTCCATGCTGTTTTGTTTTGCTTTGTTCATTATGAAAAACATGGAAATACTTTGATTTTCCCCTCAATACATAACCTAGAGTGTTTTGAACCCTTGAAGTTTTGCGAAGGAGGAAGACTCAGCTTTCACGATAAATTCCTGAACCAAACATTCTGACAAGGATTTTTTCTTGCTGGGGTCCCATAGGTCACAAAGACTAGAAAAATAACTGCTTATGAATTCTGCATGAGGAGATTCATTAAAACTAAGAAGCTGATACCACGTTAGGCTTTAGCTCTTGTACATTTGTCTTCAGTATGTACATACAGGCAATTTTTTTTCCAGTGTTCCTCTGTTTTAATTAGCGGATATTCCAGAATCAATCACAACTGATTTGTGGCTGATCACAGAAACTATCACAGCTGAATTAAGCTTCAAAGTATCATACAAGATTAATTGTGTCATGAAAGTGTTTAATACTGTATGGAGTTATCAATGCAGCACATGAACACTGTAAAATTTACAATCAATTGATCTCTTTGCAGTGATACCACTAAAATTGTCATATCAATCTTTCATGCAATTCCCCACACATGGATATAATAAGAGGGGACAGAGAATCCAGTGTAGCTCCAAGTGCTGCGTCTCACATATCCATAACACAGGGGAGAACAACATTATTTAATGACCGAGAAAGGTTTGCTGAAGTGCCAGCAGGATGGCTCTTATGACACAAGCAATCAAGTGTTACATATGAAACAGCCACAGGGAAGATGAAAAACTGCACACCTGGCTTCTATTCTGGAAACATCTTCTGAAAGCCCACTGTGATATATAAAGCTCTCAAAACAGTCTTGGGAAAGGCTTCACTGCCCAAAAATTATTTCCTAACAAAGTTTTAGTGTGAATGCTGTACAGCACTCAAAAAAACAGAATTACAGTGCTTTGATAGTGCGTAAATCGTGGAAACGGAAGATTATTGGAGTCCAGAATCATTTGTGCAAGTAAACAGGCTGTTCAATCCCTGGGGTGACTCAAAGTTTAATGACTGAACTGTACTTGAGATTAGGCTGCCATACCACTAGCAAATTAGGTTGGCTGAGAGAAATTTCGGAAAGGAGGCCAAGTCCCTCCTTCCTACTTATTATCTGTTCAGAAAATGCAGTATCTCAACAAAAATCAAACAGGAGGGAGACTAATACAGTGCAATATAAAATTCTAAGTTTGGGTCTAGCAGTATAGAGTCAGAAATATAGCAACCAGAGTTGGGGTACTCCAGTCCCCGGCAGGATTGCTTCAGATTTACTCAGGTACCTATTAGCACAATTTGTCCTACACCTTAAGTTTTTGTCCTACTGCTGACTACAGTGACTTCACACAACTATAATTGTATCGAGTATGGGAATTTATAGCAGTTCAGATGAGAACTGAAGCCATTCAATCTCATATTTTGTATGTTTCTGGGTAAAATGTTAAGAAGTTGAAGGAAAAGGGTTTCTTCAGGTAACTGTAAATTCCTTGAGACCTCTGTGTTTGGTTTCTACCAGTATCTGGTAAAAATGGAAGTCAACTCGTTATGTTAAATCAGCAATTAACAAACATTTTTGGAAACTATTGTAGGAAAATGTGACCCTACACTAGGTTTGTTTTTATAACCTTCTCTGTGGATGCTGTTGGAGATGTGTCCTCAGCTAGATGGATGCTTAGCCTGACCCATCATATCTATTAAATTTTTCCACGCAAACAAATACTTAAAGGATGTAAGAGTGAGGGAAAGTGGAAATAGTCAAGAAATGTCTATATCCTGGAAATTCCCAGCTCCGCAGACACTTTAATTAGTAGGTAACTGGTTTGGTATACAGATCTGTATCATGTGCAGTGAACAGCCCAAGATGTCAAAGAATCATAAACATGACTTACAGTCACAAACTACATAAGTTGTACTGAATACAGCTTGGGAAGCTTCCAATACTCATCTCAGTACAGCAATTGATATTCTGATTCATGTAGTATACGCAGTAGTTAAATCTGTAATTTTCATTGAAGCCTTTGAACTGTTTACAAGATAGGATCCTGTTTACTTATGGATTTTTTAATTGCTGCATTAAATTGAAAAAGTTAGGAAAGTCTGGCTGTCAAGAAGACTGTGGCTGTCAGTACGCTGCCTCTCAAAGAAGCGTTTATGATGGAATCAGTGACAGTCTCTTTTCCTGCGTAAATCTCTGTTGTCCTATCCGAAATGACGGTCAGTGGCAACAGTCAGGGTGATCCCAATGATTTAGATGCCCAGAAAAGTTGTCAAAGGTACAGGACACTGGTTTAGGGGGCAAGAGGTTTAAATTTTATTCCTGCTGCCTGCAAAGTCTTGGTGAGTTACTCTTTTTTATTTCTCTTCCAAAAAGGCTATACCAAATACCTTCACAAAGTGGGTTTGTGAGACCTCGTATTTTAGTATCAGCTCAATATCTTTTAATGATCTCACAATATTCATGTCTTTTTTTGAATATTAATACAGGTTTTGTTTTCTTTGTGAATGCTAGAACTAGCATAATTGGCATAGCATAGCCTGCTACCAGACTATTTTATGTTTAGGCTATGCTTCCATTCTCAGATCTTCGGTCTTTTAGAGCAAAAGCTTTAGAAATACTCAGCATAAATCTTAATGCAGTCTACCATGAAGAGTCTTTTACACCACAGTTAATTAAAGAAGTTTAAAGCGTACTTGATCTTCCTCTGGCATTGAGCCTACTCAGTAATTCAAGCAACAGATTCCCTAAATACAGGATGAGGGTAGTTGAGGTCTGTGTTCTCACCATTTAAATTCATTTTCATGCTGCATGTATCTTGTACCAATCCGGACTTTGTAAACAATGCACACATACAAAGATCCTTGAACCCCATTCTTCCCTACTCTCCTTAATGTCACCATATATAGGTAAAGTGTGGTATTTTCATTATGTAGGTGACATTTAATGATCATCTCTGCTGACATTTCTAGTGCTTTCCTGGAATGACTACTGTGAGTAAACAGTATTTTGTTCTCCTCAGCAGCAACCTCATTTTCCTTACAGTCCCTGTATTCTCCCTCTGTGGTGTAATTCATGAAAAAAACTGGCCTAGTCTGACTTGCTGGGTTTTTGTTCCCTTCTTCGGCATAGTGACTTGCCAAGTAGCTTACATTTTACTTGAATACAGCTGGCAAAGTGCTACCACCTCTGCATCATTATCATGAATGCATGTAGTGATCTCACATGTACCAGTCTCTGCTTCAAAACGTGTGGGTGAATAGAGGTAATTTATCCCAGTGTCAGTAATTGCCTAATTTACAGTGGATCTGTGCACCAGCAAGCATCTTGAATATTTTCCCTGTGAGTATTTATATCAAACTCTAAATGCTACTGATATCAGACCAACAAACTCACAGTGGATTGAATCACTTCCACTTGAGCCTTCAAACATTCGCATCTGTTACTATTTTGCAGTAATAAGCTGCTATTTCTCCCATCCCACACCACAGCTTCTGATTTTGTGTTCCTCGCTCTGACATGGAGACCATGTTGTCCTCTCAATTTCTGGGCACTCACTCACTCACAGTTGCCAAGCTGAAATATTAGCCTTATGACTCTTAACAGCATTTGCTTTCCAGTAAATGTCTGGAAAGTGAAAGCATTACATGATTCCTAATTCTTTACCAAATAAATTTCTCCGCTATTAGAAAGATCACTCCAACTCAGGAGTTTCCTCAAAGTGTCTCTCACAACACTTCCACACAGTGATTTGACTCAAACCAATTTTGTTTTCTCTGACTTGCTACTCCTTTATTGCCCATCACATTTTTAATTTTTAATGCACTTCTAACATTATTTCATTATCTATGCCATTATTTCTTTCATGAACAGCTAATATATTTCAATACCTGTACTGTACTTTCAATAACTGCAAGATGATTATTCTGCCATTTTTCTGCTATTTGTTTTATCTCTCCAAATATTTTGATTTCTGTATTTCCATGAAGTGCTGGCATCAACTCACAAAGAAAATGTGCCTGCCCAGATTAGGTAGAGAATTTAGCAGAGTACAACTGTCATCAATATTGATGCTTTCTTCTTTACAGAAAGAGAAAGATGTTAGAAGTAGAAGCATCACAAGAGCAAATAGTGGCTCTACCCAAATACATACCAGGGAAGAATTCTTACGTGTTTTATGGCAAAGGCAAAGCAAATGCTTTATACAGGCATTTAAACAGTCAAGTCAAAGCAAATAATCATTTCTGTCATTGAACATTCAGCTCTCCTAGGATTGCTATTAAAAAGTTCATACTAATTTACCCATCAAGCCACGCTCTAGAGGCAAAGCAAGGCAGATGACATTCAGAAAGCAAAAGTAAATAATAAAATTCCAAATTGATATATCTGGGAAAATATACACATAATCTACCAAGTTGTGTTTGTATTAATTAGAGTTTGTAAGGAGTGCCAGTATCAGCACTTTGAAACCAGTAAGAGCCCAGCAGTATTGTATGAGCTCCTGTATTCAAATCTGCTCATTTAGATTTCTGTTCTCAAAAGCAGGAATGAAATTATTTTTTCCTTCCAATATTCACTGAATAACAACAAAGCACATGTTACATATGCCCTATTAGCAACTAGTTCTTCTCCATTTAATTTGAGGAAACACAGTTTTTACAAACAAACAAACAACAACAAAATCACAAAACAAAAGCAAAGAAAAAGCCCTTACTTGGAACAATTAGTTCAATTTCTTCTGACATGGCAGTTCCCAGCATATTAGATGCAAAGCAACGATATTTCCCTTGAAAATTGGTGATGATTCCTCGATTTTGAATCACGAATGTTCCAGAGTTGTTAGATGCAACTATCCTTGGGTCAGATAATAAATCAAATGGTTTGCCATCCTTAGTCCAGTTAAAGCTAAAAAATAATACAAGTGTTACAAAGGACAGTCCACAGAACAGAGAGCACTATGGTACAAAACCAGTGGTAAATAAAAAGAAAAAATAGACTCAAGAGAGGAGAGTTGAATGGTAAAATGACCACTGTCCTACTATAACTTGTATCAGCTACCGGGCATGTCTCTCCTGTTGGAGACTACTTCTGGATAACTGACTGTGACGTGGAATAAGAATATAAAGCTTAAGGCAAGGACAATAAATGAAAGAGACCATCTCTGAAAGCAAGAGCCACACAGTCAAAGGAACTAGAGTTTTGCAAAAAACTGCCTGTAGGAGACCTGATAGTTTTGACTGGCAAGGACTGACAGGAGCTCTTCTCACCATCTACAAGAGGTACCATGGTTAAACCTAAAAGAAACCAAGATAACTTGACTGAGTTTCTCCTGGTCTTGACATAGAATCACTTTTAGTTTTGATGTTAATGGGGTGTGAATTTGATGAATCATGAAGTATTTGCCATAGTTCATGTATCTGGAAGTCTCAGATGGCTTGAAATTAGGCTAAACCGATTCTGAAGCAGAGACAGTTGGAAATTACAGTATAACATGCATCTAGTGGAACACATACCTTCTAAAAATTTTTGCAGAGTTTGAAGAGAATAAATTAGTGTTAAAAGAAGTGTATGTTTTCACACTTCACTGAGGCAAACTGCTTTGCAACTATATGGAGAGGCATATGGGTTCCTATCGTCTAACCAACTCTATCACATAGATTTAAATATACCGGGAAACTTTTCATCGATCCACTGACAGACAGTGAAACGAAGGAAAACTACAAATCTCAATTCAGAGTGCAATTAAAAATTATCAAATCATCTTGATATAAAAATAGCAAATGCTTTTTAAAGCAAATTTAAATGGTGTTTCAGAGAAAAAAGAAAGGAAGGATTAAAGAGTAAAAATGACATGCAAACCGGCTATTAATTTAGCCCACACACCATCCAGTGGCGAAAGTCTCAGGAGGAGCTTTTACTATGTTATTATTACATTTTTGTTAATCACGTTTTCATTAAAAATATTTCCTTTTTACGTTGATGTGAAATACATAAAGCTTATCTTTGGATATATATTTGAATAACTCCTTATATGTATATTTGTGTCATCACCATGGCCATGATGATGTCAGGTACAGACAAGGTATCTGATAAAGTGCAAATGTGATCTCTGAATACACAGTTTAATGTGCTTGGTATTTTGGGGGTTGCTGTGGAAAAGGCAGAAGACCAGCTGGGACCCTTTAATTACTATTACATACCTCCTATCTTTCGCAGCACAGCCCAGACAAGCTGTTTTAAATCATGGGGTGAATTTAGCACACGCTAGAGAAATGGAACATCGGCCAACAAGAGAAAGGCATGTTGGTATCCATTCACAGAGGGAGTAGAAGTGATTGAACAACAAAAGCTGAATGGCCTGAATGGAAACAGAAACCTTAACCTCGCCTTACAACAATGAGCCTGTTACTGTACATAACCTATTACTCCCCTCCTCAAAACCAGAAAAAAATTTGGTAAAGGCTAAAAGCAAACTCCTAATTCTGCTTGCTCCTCCAGGTGAAAGCAGTACTCACGTGGGCTGTGGGTTTCCTCTAGCTTCACATTTAATTGTAAAGTCCTCATCAAAAGGGTAGGCAACTTGGGTGCGAGGTTGCTCCGTGATTGTTGGAAGCTGTGCAACTGAACACAGAGAGGTACCACGTTAAAACGTCATTTAAGCAAAACTGCTCTGCTCAGGTCCTTTCTTTGAAAGGGACAATGTCAGGACTCCCTTACTCCTGGAAAGAGTGAGGCTTGCCTTAAAAAAAGGATGATGATGATGATCATCATCTTCCTGGCATTGACAATACTCTCTGCTCCCAAACTGAACACTGTTATTGCCTTAGCAGGCAGAGAAAGGCTTGACAGCACTCACTATGTCCCATCAGCCACTCATGGGCATCACCTGTGCATACTTCCACATATGGCAAACCCTTCCAGGGCAGAGGAGAGCTGTGGCCATGCTAAAGCTAAAGTCAAAGCATGGTTGCATGGACTGGTAAATTTACTCAGTGGTAAAGTTAATAGCTGGCATTTTAATCCAGACACAAATTCACACACATGAAGTAGCTAGCTGCTATCTCCATCCTGGATAAAATTGCCAGGAAATCCATGGACTGCAAAGATGACTTAATATCCCCTCCAGGGTATGGTAGGAGAAGAGCTGTTAACAGTCACATGGTCACGCAGTGGTGTTTCAGTAACTTTTTTTTTTTCTAAGGAAAATAAAGTGTTGCGAATGTCTGTGGCACAGAGCCACAGGAGGGAGAATGCTCCCTGCAGCCAAGCTGGGGATAATAGGATCATCACATTGTTATAAACAGCCAGGAAGGAAATTAGCATCCTCTTTGGTTTGTCTTTCAAGCCTAGGAAGCTCAAAGCTGGAGCAAAATGAGGTGCTTTGCCATACCATGTAGTCTCAAAGCTGAATACTTCCAAGCCCACCAGCTTCACTGATCAGACATAATTCCTTTTTATTAAAATATAAAATGCCTTATTAAAGCAAATTAAGAGCTCGATGCTTCCCCTGTGTAGCTACTTAAGAACAGTGGATGCCCAAACAGTTTGTCCTGTACTTCACAGCCAAAGCTCCACTTTCGCTTTATTTAAACACAAGGAACCGCTGTGGTACCTTCCTCGCAAAAAACTTCTGCTTTCAAATGCTGTTAAACAAGTTTGGATAGCTTTAGTAAAATATCCTGTAAACCTGCTTGATTGACTTCTCCTTTGCAGACAGGGCTTTTGGCAGATTCCAGAGTGCTAACAGCTCACAGCAGGTCCACATGATGCCCTGAAACTGGCCCACGTCCTACTCTGAGGCTACAGGGCCCAAAGCCCTGCAAAGAGCCTACATTTCTTTTTCCTTAGGTTGATTATTTATTTATGTATTTATTCCCACCATAATTAATCCAAAACCCAATATCGTTGAGTTTTCCTCCCCGCCCCCGCCCCCAAAACATCTGTAGTTTATAATCTTCCTGGCCCATTTATGTTTGAAAAGCACAAAGCTTGGGAGGTCTGGGCTGTAATCCAGGCAGCAGGGTCCACTGGCTTTCATTGGATTGTCCCCTATGAGCCACATCCCATATTTTACACATATCCTGAAACCACACCAACCATGTAAAACAGGCAGTTTGAATGCATCATAGACAGAGAGGGATAAAGGAGGTGCTCCCTGGGCGGTACACAACACGTAGGAAATGCTTCTCTGGGGACTAATGTATGCCCTGAGACATACACCTGCTCCTCTTTCAGACTGAAACGGCAGGTTGCAAGACGAGTAAGGAAGGGTGTACGTACATCAAACAAGATACAGGGAGATTCAGAGCCAAAATGAGGAATTTATGTGAAGGACAAAACCAAACCCTTGGAGCTAAGCAGTATGTTTGATAGCAAACACAGATATATGTTATTAGACAAGTTTACTGCTACATTTAAGCAGGTCCAAACAAAGCAGCTTACATTTTTATCACATCTGAATTTCCCAAAGGCCATGTTCTGGCAGAACTAAATTCAAAATGGAGCAACTGAAAAGCAGAATTTAATATTTTTTTTCTTCAGGGAAAGGTTAGGGGAAAAAAAAAAAAAAAGGATACCAAAACAAAACAGCAAAGTGTTCAGTAAATAGCTACAACTCACCTGATAATGGTATTTCAATAGCTGCTGCCAAACTCAATACAGAGAAAAATAGGCATATGGTGATCCCTTTTGTGCTGAATAGCATCTCCATCACTCTTCTCTAAACAAGGAGTCCAAACAGAAGGAGAGATACCTTATGCTTCTTCTCACTGTCACTTCAAATGAGATGTAAGGATGTGAAATTGAAAGTCTAGCAAGAAAAAGAGACAGCCATATTAGCTTGTAATATTAACTTGGGTCTAGCAAGGTTCCTAAATTAAAACAATGCTTCAGCATTTGCAGCTAAATTGCAAATTGCACTAAGTGGTACAACTTCCTCTCCTCTCTCCCTACCTCCTGGCTTTGGGAAGGTCTATTAAATTTCTAACAAAAAAATACATGCACAAAACTACAAACCCATTATAGCACAGAAGTATAATTATTTTTTGTTTTGCAATTAAAAGCAGGGGTGGTTTAAAAGATAGTATATTTGTAATCATTCCGGTTCATAAATTTTTGTAATGAGAGTTGTGTAAGTTGGAAAGTAATGTAACAAATCTAATGAGAGAAATTTGGTACACTAATGACCTTGTTCATAAATCTCATGTGTCTTTTATCTTTCATTTATGTTTTAAAAAGGACAAATCTAGTTTAGTTCATTAATAAGGGCCAGAACATGAAACGTTTGCTTTTCCTCCATAATTCCAGAACTACTATACAGAGGTTTTACACAATCCATTATACATCTCCTTAGGTTCTGCATTACAAGCCAAAAATGTCAGGTGGCTGCCAAAAGGAGACATATTCAGCTCTAATGAGCATTTAAGTGTAATTCACAGAGAGGTGAAGGAGGGAGAATTCTACAAGCATGGGTGTATGGAGGATTTCAGTCTTCAGCATAATTTACGAATTCTCAGTGAAATATCAACCAGTTAAGGTACGTTTTGTGCCTGTGTATCTTCTAACACATAGCACTTACGGGACATCAGTCTCAAGAAAATTTAGACCTCAGTTGTCAAGATAATTTTGCAAGAGCAGTTTTCAAGACAAAGCTACTATGATGGAGGTGAGGACCCAACCCACCAGCAGCCCAGCCCTGCACAGCACAGCGAGCTCCGAATCAAGCCGCTGAGTTCACAGGCAGAGCCGTACAACCACAGCAACGCATTTCCAGACTAAGCCTGGCTCACACACAGCTCTTGTATCTTTGCACTCACCACCCGGTTAATCCAGGGATCAGAAAAGCAATCCCGGGATCACCGAGAGCAGTTGGCGTGCAGGAGCAGGCAGGAGGTGGGAGGTGGGCAGTGTGCTGGGGATGCTGGCCGTGGCCCAGCACAGCTGGCTGCAGCTGAAGCAGAGACAGTGCCCAGCCGTGCAGCCAGCACATGCCAGTCCATGACACGTTGGTCCTGAAGGCTGATTTGCCAGACCTCTACAAGACACAGGCATGAAGCAGAGATTTCCCTTTTACCCAACACACACCCTCTTGCATCAGCTGCCAGAGGTGAGCAACAGGTTGTGCTGTGGCCCTTTCTCCGGAGGCATTAGCAGAATCATTTCTGTTCACTTGTCACCAGTTCATGAAAACTTTTGGGAAGTTAAGATCTTTGATACCAGAATCCCTGGGTGAATATTAAAATTGGCCAACAAGGGGACAAGAGACAGACACTATAATCACATAAGCCTCATTTGTTTAGAAATGAGGCTAAAAAACAGATGTCTTATAAGTATCTTAGGCACTGAGTGTTCACTGATGGAAGAAGCTGACTAATCTGCTTAATGCCTGTCTCCACAGGGGGGGATGGCACAGAAGGGCACCGGAGGGGACAGGGACTCACTGGTTGAGCTGCACCCCCAGGTTGTGCCTGGGTGCAAATCAGGCAACACCAATAAGTTTTGGTTTGTGGCAGTCGATATTTCCCTCAGTTTGATTTCTCCTAGTGCTAACCTGTGAGAAAATAGACTTTTCCAAACCTCAGTCCAATAAAATCTGGGCTGTATCAGTGTTGGGGGTGTATGCATGACCCCCAGCTTGCAGCTACCTGATGGCTGCACAACTTCTGTCACCACAGGACTGGGCTCTCCTACCCTGCCTAACCTGCTCCCAGCAGATGCTCAGTTCCAGATCTATGTCATCAATGGCAAAAAAGATGCTCTGACAGCAAACCCTCTAACGACACGATTGCAATCTAGGCTCTCAGAAATTTGACCGGTGTTGCTGCTTGCAAATGGCACATTGGTGGTAGTGAAGCCCTCTTCTCCTCCCATCTGCTGACAGCTCTGGGGACCAGAGCATCCCGTGTCAGGATGCCAACCAGAGGAAGGGGAGCTAAGATTACAGGAGGTGTGCAGCTTGCTAAGGTTGCAAACTGAGGAGTAGGAAGTTTCTTCTTATATGACTGTTACAAAGCATTGTATAGTTTGAGATTAAATTCAAGAAAAAACAAACAAACAACAGAAAACCAGCTTGATTCCTTAACCAAACCCATTAGCTCGCCATTTCTTTTTTTCTTTCTTTTTTCAATGAAGCAACATAGAGAAAAGAAGAAATATACTAAATAAAAAGGATATCCTTTATCATGTGGTACAGCACGACTTGCCTCTGCAGGCTGCTGTAATTAGTCAGTCTGTCTAGCGCTTCGCTCTTTTTCCCCGTGTTGAATACTAATGCAGGGGGCTGACAGCACCAGCATTTAGAAGCAGCGAGTTCTTCAGGACCGATGGTGCTAGACTTGTGCACAGCGATCGGATACTTCCAAAGGCCACTTGGAAATCTCCCTGCAGCTGCATTTAACCTCTGCTATTTTATTTTGTGGTAGTTTCCAGGAGGTACAATCCTGGGCTGACATGAATTAAGCAACAGTATCTTTGCAGAAGTATTTACACAGTGATAACTATCCAGCAAGATAAGCCTCCTGTTCCTATGTTATATATATTATCCCTAAGGGAGGAGCAAAGGCGTTATCCTGGCTGTGCTGGTTCCCTCAGCAGTTATTATGGAAGGCAAACACTTAATGCACATCTCCTCTGACATACCCCAATTGGTCACTCTTCTGTGGCCTGTTCTGGACAGTGACAGTCCTCAGCAGACAGACAGGTCGAGACATACATCCTTCCCGCAAGGAAATCTGTGTCAAGCGATTAACCTTATTTAAGGTAATGTATAGACAGGGCTCACAAACGTTACGCATTTTGTATGGCTGTCATGTGTTTGGCTGTCCTACAAAGCCTCAGGCCCACAGCTCAGCTGAAACTGCAGACACCCTGATTAAATCACTGACCTTCCCTCTCATCACCAGCACTCAAACAACCCCAAGCCCCTTCCTAAATGAGCAATATCAGATGTCCTTCAGATGCCCCATCCATCCCAGCTTTAAACACAGTTGCACACCCAAACTTCAGGCAGCGCAATATTTCACTCCCATGATGATTAAACTCCAAACCAAAATTTCTCATCTTGTGCCAGTTTCCAGTAAATGAACAATTTAACTGTTTAAATAATTTGGAGAAATAAATGAGGCAGCTGTGCAAGCACTTGGTGGCTGCAGGCAGGTTTGGTCTCACTGGTCCCAAAGCACAATGCTCTCCTGGGTAAGTGCAACATACAGAATCTTGACCTTGGTAAAAAAACGTCATTCCTGCTCTCCAAGCCAGTGCTGGATCAGGCACAGGGCTTGCTCTGGACCCCTGCTTTTTTCCCAGGAATTCCACATCCTCCTTTGTTTTCACAAAGAGTCAGCAGCAGCATCCCTTGCACTGAGGAGCGGGGCAAAAGATTATTGAAGAAAACCTTTCCTCTGCACAATGAATGAGCATGAACACTGTGACAAATGTTACGTTTACAATCCCTTCTCTTCCTTTTTCTCTTTCCCCCTGCTCTCTCCCTTTCTATCTTTGTGTTTCCTTTTCTCCGCCTCAGGCTTAAGTCAAGTAATTTGAATTCACTGCAAATACTTATCTGTAGTTCCTTACCTGCAATTCATTATTTACTGTGTAATACAGTTAATAGTAAATACCGATTGCTCTAAGGACAGCTCATTTGTTTGTTTAATGAGCTGCCTTTAACTTACAGTGAGCAAATCTTTCAAAATATCAGTATTTCTAAGGAGTGATGCAGTTCCAGATTCTTTTATTGTATACCATTGCTTCCAGAAGCGTGCAATAAAAATATTGGACAACAACAACAACAAAATCCATTTATCTCATCAACCTGGTGAACAATTTTCCCTACATGTAATTACTACATTAAGATTTCTCATAAATAGTAGCAGGATGACAGCCAAAATTCCCAGATTACTGGTCTAGTGTTTCCAAGAGAAATTACATTGCACCACTAAATATGGCATTGATCTCAGCTATTTGGTTCCCTCTTAAAATATGTAAGATTCGGTCCTTGTTTAAGTCTTGTACAGCACAAATATTCATGAAAATACTGGATTCCCACAGTTTAATTTCTGGGCTGACCTTTTTGTTAGTTAGAATCAGATTTAATTTCTCAGTGTCATATATGTTACAGGATTGTTAAATAAAAGCCATTGGTAATTAGAAACTACAGCCTTCGGGGTGGCCTCCATTACAGAGTAACAGAACAAAACTCTGGAAACAATTTGCTTCCTGGTATGAGAAATAAAAATTTGGTTATTTAATTGTACCATATGTTGCAAGTTAAGTGACTATATAGCCCAGGAGCTTAATTAAGTACTCTTACTTTTTCTCAACTACAATCACAGAAGAAAAAAAAAAACAAACCCAGACCAAGACCGAACAGACACAGTCATAATGTCCTCCATCTCAAAACAGCAGCAGTCCCTGCCCACCACATCATGTCTGCCTGTATCCTGGTGATCCCCAGGCAGCACAGTCAGCGTTCATCTTGGTGAGCACCGATGCTCCAGAACTAATGTCTCTGTCTCCATCCTTCCACAGTTCACAGCCTGAGGTCAGTCTGGACCTGGTGGCTGGCGTCCCAGCTCCCACTCACATAGAGTTAGAATTATAGGACAATTTTGGTTGGAAAAGATCCTTAAGATGATCGCGTCCAACTGTTAACACTGCCAAGTCCACCTCTAAACCATGTCCCTAAGAACCTCAGGAAGGGAAGCTTCCTGAAGCCCTATCACCTTTGAAGTCCTCTTTGATGAGGCTGGTGGTGTCAAACCCAGAGAAAGTGAGACTCAACCAAAGATCATAGCAAGTGGCCTCGGATACTAAGGAATTTTAGAGTGGAGGGCAGCAGGGATGCTCCACCTGCCTGTTGCTGCTCCTACTCCAAACTGCTAGCCCTGGTTCGGGGACACCATAGGTGACACCTATAATGACAAGGACTTCTAATCAGAAAACGTTCTTCTGAGCTCCAATGAGCCTCCATGCCCGTTTCTCCCTTCTGCTGCAGAGCCTTCCACCAAACCAGTGACAAAAAGTCGCGAGGCAAGGAAATGCGATTAGTGTGGGACAAAGCGGTCCGCCAGCAGCTCCCAGAACAGCAGCCACGGTTCCCTGGGACACAGGAATAGCCCCGGGGAGCACAGAGGACTAATCACCTCTGTTTTTCCATGCTGCAAGTACCTCCCTACTTCACTAATTAGATAAGAAAGACTGAGATTTCTGCTAGTGGAACCTGAAATGTAATGCAACAGCTACACTATTTATGCAGTTACATTTTTTTTTCCCCCTTAAAAAAATACCCACATGTAGAGTCACTCCTGTGTTTGGAAAAAGATGAGAAAGAATATTCATGAGAACCCATCGTTTTACTTCAGGTGTCGATGTTACACATAGCTTTTCCCCTAAAAGCTTTTTGACATCCCAGTGTTAGTACCAGGGAGAAGATAACCTTCACTTGCCTCTGTCCCAACCACTTATTTTTGGATGCTGTCAGTTCTCAAAAAAGCAGCCCATGATGCATATACTGGAGGTGATTAAAATAATCATTCAAATCAGAAAGACGTTCTTCCTTCCGTGGTAAAATATTTCCAAATAGACTGTAGCACATAAGCATGAATATTTTTTTTTTTTTTAGATCAAATTCCTCTCTCAGGAGGTTTAGTGAGAGAAGACTGTGTGCTATTTATCTTGCCAAGGACTTTATAAACATTATTGGACAGCTCATGTAAAGTAAAAGTTTTCAGTGCAGCTAAACAACTTCAAGAAAATTTATGCATTTGAAATATTATTGCAACTATTATGCCTTCGCAATTTTGTAATCCATCAGTCTTTCAGTTCCTTAGACCACAAAAACACCCTAAAACTGCAAAAAAATGAATATAAATAATAAAGAAATACGTACACAAGGCTGTGAAATGTTTTACTGCAGTACAAACAGCAGTAAAATATTCAATTCAATAAACAGTATGAGAATTAATTTCCCTGGGACAAAGTTTTAAGAAACAAATAGGAATTTTGGGAGCCCAGCTTGCCAGGTCCTGGTTTTCTGGGAGAGAATTCAGACATCAGCCGGGCAGGGCATCACCAGACACAGCAGGGTGACGGCTGGTGTCTGTCCCCAAACTGTTGGTCTGCGATCACCTGTATAGGACTGACGTCTGATTGTGTTGGTTTTGTGGAAACTCAATTTATGCCGTTTTTGTCTGGGATCTACCCTGAGCTGAGTGGGAGCTGGAAAGGCGTATGAGCATCTCCCCAGCCCCGGGAGAAGGCAGACAGCACTATTAACCCATTTTTGTAAATACTCTCTGTCTACTCCCAGTTGTTCCCAACAGAATCCTAAAATGCAATCCCATTGAAACCTCAGTAGATCACACCCTGTGCTTGCAAACCATTAACCATTGCTAGATTTTGAATGGTTTGTCTTGGTCATCACAATGTAATGCTAAATCGCAGAGTACAAGGACCATCTTCCTTGAAGCATTGCATGTCTTTTACGCACACACACGATGACTGAAAACTAAAGAATGTGGTTTCTAATCAGTACAAATGATCTGCTTGTCTGTAGCTTTCTGCCAACATTTGCCAACGTGAAACCTCCTTCCTAGGATCTAGAGGTAGCTGCTGCCAAAGAACATGAGTCCTTCAGATTTTCCTGAAAAAAATAAATGGGTTCCCTACTGCTATTTCACCAATATGGTTCTAGATTATATTTATTTGTTTGTTTTTACTTTTTTTTTCTTTACATCTTCCAACATGGTCTGTTGCATGGCTCCTTTCAAGTTAGCAACCGTTTGGTTTTTTAAAATAGTGTGGAATTGAGGAATGTTTTTAGCCGCACACAATATTTAAACTTAATAAATAATTTTTCAGTACCCATTCTGGTCTATCTGCTCAACCCATCTAGTGTTAACTGGACTCGACTTAACTCAGCAAAGAATCATTTATAAAATTTAAGTCAAGCAAATTTAAATAAAACTCCCCACTTTTGCATTTGTTTCTTGTGAAAACTTGTGTGAGCAAGCTTAAGAGCTGGAACATTTGATAAAACCACCAACTTAATACAAATTACACAACTGCTGAAAACAAAGTTCAGTTTTGCACCTGTGGATATTCATAACGGAAACACACTCAAAATGTAGCAGCCCTGCAAAGGTAGTCAGGACACCAGGTTTGCAGCCCCATCAGATCAGCTCTACTGCAAGCTCAGAATGCTGCTGAGAAGCATTTGTAACGAAGACTCTAAAGAAAATCCCACACGGAAATCAATACCTGGTTTAGCGTTTTCATAGCCAAAGAAATAACCGTTAACTGTGAACAGTACGTTGTTTATGATGGATACGTCATTAAACTTTAGTTATAACATTATTCCTACAGCACTAACAAGTAAATTGAGACAACCATTGATGTGGTTATTCCTACCATTAGGAGCACATAAACCTGAATACCCTGCAGCCAAATTCCAGCATTATGGATGTTCTTAAATATGTGAGTGAATACAAGCATTTGTATTGATTTAAAGAGAATAACAGTGCTTAACAACAAACAGGACACCAGGTCACACCAAAGTCACCCTGGCTCAACCTTTCTGACAGGGCAGGTGCAGACAAGCAGAAGAGGGAGGGCAGGAGGTTCCTCTCCTAGTATATACATCCTCCCTACCTCCTATAGCTGCTTGTGGACTTTCTGAGCCAGGACACTGCATCTAACCTTTTGTCCATAACAGCTACCAATGGGCCTTTCTTCTACAAATTTAAGTACCTTTTGCTTTTTTCTTAATTGACAACATACTTTGACCTCCATCATCTGAGACAATGAGTCCCTCAATACATACACTGTTAAACTTGCTGCTTAATAGTATCACTTGCTCTTCCCGACTCTCTATGGGTCATCCTCTCCGCATCACTTGTGCAATTCCCTGTATCCCGCCTTGCAATCCCGTCACCAAACTGAATCCCACCAGAGCACTAGCTTAACCAGAGCACACAGATGTGGTGGGGTAACTTAGCTGCTCTTTATGGTCTCAGGTCCTGCTTTCCTTGCCATCCTCACTGTATGAAAAATTGTTCCTTCCCCAGTTCACTTTTGAAGTAGGATAACTGGGTAGCAACTCTGAGATGTGGGAGCGCTGGGCCACGACAGCAGCTCCTCTAAAAGATGATTTTAGGTCTGTAGACACAGTTTTTTCTTAATAGAAACCAGTCCATCCCTTCACATTTCTCTTCTTGTAGTTCTACTGTGGCAGCAATCTCGCTTCCAGAAGAAAAATTTGGTTTAAGATAGTGCACTTGAGCTGTATATACCATATCTTGCATCACAAATTGTGAAAATGTTTTGCAGACTTCCAAGAAATCTACAATTATTTAATTACCAAGTTTCTAAGGTATCTAAAGTTAAAGTTGAATTGAAAATACCATGACGGCATTTTAGATTATATTTCTTCACTGCAATATGAAGCATACTTTGGATAGTACTTGTACAAGTTACCACAAAATAAGGTTTTTGGCTTTATATATATGCTTGTTTATGGATGCAAGAGCAGCTTAATGCCCCCATGTGTATCTCTTGTATCTCCTTTTCTTAAATGTATGGCCTCGCATTCATTCATTTTTCGGTTAACCAAAGAGATCAGATAAATTATTCCAGCAGAAGGAGTAACGCTGTAGCAGAGGAATGTTGTGAGTATGGCTTTTTCAGAGACCTACAAATACACAAGGATGATCACTCCTCTTTGCTGGTAACAAAACAGCACAGAATTAAGCTTTGCAGATACATCTGAAAGCGCACCAGCTGGTTAAAAATTAAACTATTGTCTGAGGCTTTTGCCACTATATATTTCCTTGAGATATTACATCTCCTAAATGAGCTTACCACGTTTCTGGCTGAAACTAGTTTTATATTAATTGAAATTTTCATCAGTGATTAGCATTTCAGCTCATAGGTCAAGCGTGAAGCATAAAACACAGTACAGTAGCAACTGGGAATGATGGCATGTCAGCCATGCACAAAGGAAATAAAAGCAGGTTGCATTCTGTTTTCAGATGAGACCACTAATGGCAGCCTTCTCCAACAGAAACAATGCAAATTCTCCTGAATTTCAAAATGAATTCTGTGGCAGAGGCACTTTCTTCTTTCATATACTCATTCTCTCTTTCAAAGCACAAAATACTGACAAAATCATGAGCTTTCTCATGTTAGTAACAACAAACGTGTTCTAGTAAACTAACACCTCCTAGGAGAAATCCTGCCTCACCTTGAAAACCTCTCTTAAAATGCAGCTCATGCCACAGTTAGTTTTAGCCGTTTCAGCTCCTGCTTGGCAGCATGTTGTTCAGCAGCCACAAAGCCAAGCAGAGCCCTAATGAATTGGAAATGTGGGCAGGGGATCTGGCAGGCAGAGCTCCTTGCAGGTCTGGAGTCTAATGAGATTGTTCATTCAGCATAAAGCTCTGTGAAAACACCATATTCCCCTCCCAAATGCATACACACGGGCTCCTAGGACATCTGCCACATGAGACACGCTGCACTCCATCAGATAGTAAAGAAGGGGGAAAAATTTACAGCACCCAGCACCTAATGGGCTCCAGTCAAGAGCGTGGTGTGCTTGTGGTGCGGAAGCAAGCCCTGTGAAAGAAAAATTGTCTGACAACCACAGAAACCACTGCAGAGCAATGAGGGTTCCACTTTGTGTTAGTGATTTTCACAGCACGGGTTTGTGTTTACTTTAGAGTTCCTTGTGCTGGTAGCAAGATGATAATATGAACAGAGGGAAAGAATTAAAAAAAAAAAAAAGTATTTAATTGCAAACAAATTACCTCTGTAAACAGCAGAGAATAGCTATTGTTTCCACTCGATCCATTAGGGATCAATTTTCCTGATGTATCCCAGACAGATAAACTCATTCACCATGTACAACGCTGGTGAATATTGTCAAATATTAAAAAACAAAAACAAAACCCAAACTGAATCCAAGTCCACTGCTTTATCTGTGCCATGCAAGATGCAGGCCCACAGAACTTCTCTCCCTGATGAACTCAAGAGTCTCAGCATGTTCCCACAGCCCCAAGAGGAAAAGTCTGGCAGGCTTCACACATGAAATCTTAAAACCAAAGGAAAACTAACATCAAAACTGAAGTAAATCTCCTTCTATACTGGTGTTATTTTGTATCTCAGCACAATAAGGCTCCAAGACAGTGAAAGTCATTGGGACACAGTGCGTTTCTAATTTAAATTGCAGTCAGCGACTCATGACAATGGAGTTTCATGGCAAGCACTCTCATGTACTTTCTGCCTTCCTCTGATTTTTGCTCTCTTTCTGTGCAATAAAAGAGATTAGCTGTTCCAGCTTTGTGGAGGATCTCACAACGCTTGCTTTTCCTGATAAGTCGAGGCCATTAAGCTTCCAACGTTTCCCACGTTACCCAAGATACAAGGGATTACTTTAAAAAAAAAAAAAGTGTAGTGATTTAACCACAGACACTGCACGAAAGCACTTAAGGATACAAGTTAAACACCATCCACTTCACGGCAGGACTAATTCTGAAGTCCTGGCATGCTCTGCCTGGAAAGAAAGCAACTCCTTCCAAGGCACTGAGTCAAATCTCAGTTTGGGTTTGCTTTTATGGGAGGATTGTCCACAATTACCAGTGGGATTTGCAGTCTACCAAGGAAGCAGTACCAGAATTTACTTAGGGTAATAAGTGAAGGATTTGGCCCAGTTTATGCATTAGGAAGTCTAATCACTAGAGCAAACGTTGTAGCATAAGAGGAATGGATATTTCATTCTGATTCTGCATATCCTGCTTTCATTGTGTTTGTCTTAGACGCTGGAGTCTACAGTAATTTCCTTGTTCCATATGAACAACTTTACAGCTAAAAAATTAACAATAAGCTTCAAGAAAAACACACATGGACAGTCCCAGCCCACATATGTGAGACACCATATTCTTTAGGAACTGTTACAATCCCAATAGAGGCATGAGATAAAGTGTTGGGACAAGTTTTTGGCTGGGATATCCAGAGAGAAAAAAGTTTATAATCTTAATGGAAGTGCCCAGTACATTCTGCTAAATAGCATAATGCTGCAATTTATCTGGTCATCATTTTGTTTCAATAGCTCACATTAATGGCAATGTTTTGCACCAAGGCTTTCAGGGGAAAGGAGTTGTTGATAAGGTGAGGATTTTTTCTGAACATAGGCAGCAGTTTTCTGCAATTGCTCTGCACTCATGCAATTTTACCATTGTAAGAGAAAAGCATTGTTCAAAAGGTTCCAGATCCCAGCTGTTTTTCAGATATAACAGTTGCTTCTCGCCATTAATACTTTTTTTCAGAGCACTGAATCAAAACATCAGTCAACTAAACTGAAGACAGTTAGCTGGCAATATATTGAATATATCTACTCTAGCTGTGAAGGAAAGGGGAAAAGACTTTGTAATTCTGTTTCATTCTCCCTGGAATCCACATTTATCATCCCTTTCACTACTGGCAAGATGCAGAAAAGCAGTTCTTAGTGACTGCATTATTTTCAGGTGATCACGCAGAAGATATTTGATTTGACATGTCACATATACACATGCTATATTTTAAGGAATAGTTGATCTTTAGAGATACAGCTTGACTCCTACTAGATGCCTGAGCAGAGAACAACAAGGAAGCAAAACACAAAGCATACACACTATACAGACAGTCTAAAAGCTTAGAAACACATAAGAGTACTCAACTATTTACTAAGTACCAGGAGAAAAGAGTATTGAAGGAAATTGGGCAAAACTAAGTCCACTCCTTCAGCTAGCTGCTGTGAGTTTGGTGAAGTATCTCCTGAAACCAAACAGAAGTGTGGGTTAGAAACAATCTAGAGGTGGTGCCCACCAACTACACAAGTGTAGTCACATCACTATTGTTCTGTTATCTTTGCTTTTGGTGGTTTGCTTTCCATAGGTACGGTAAAACACAAACCCTTGAACTACACCACCAAATACAAAGTCCTTGTTCCTAAAGCTGGAGCTGCTGCCATTTCCCAGTGATGTGACTGTACAAACACTGAGCACAAACACAATATTTTCTCCTATCCTATTTTTGGAAAAATGTGACCTCCAACTTGCTGGATATTAAATAACATTAAATTAGAAGCAAAACAAACATCAGCAGGGGAAAATTCTACTTGGGTTATTAAAATCTGTTAAAGTTACATAAAACTGTAAGGAGAATCTTATTGTTGAATATCAAACACACAGAACCATGGTCTTCATTACCTATTCTGCCCATAACACTATGTTCTTCAGAACAAGCGTGACTTTTGCTCGCCAGCCTGCCTCCCCATGTATTGTGCTAATCAATTACATGTGCATTGGGAAAAAGTGCTCTCCATGTCACACAAGTTAAAATGGTATTATACACTTCGTACAGAGCTTCTATAGTATCACGTGTTGTTCTACCTTTTTCTTAAAAATAAAAAAAAAAGGAAAAATTGATAAATACTATTGGTCACACTGGTTTTTATCTCATTTGGATTGCATTATCTCACAGAAACAATTATGCACCTTAGAAAGACCAACCAGAAAATGGCTAAGAAAACCACAGAGTCAGTTATTAAAAAGACAAGAACTGCACAACTCCTTTCATACACTTTACTCTCATATATCTCTGACTTATGTTCTGCTTCTCAATGCTTCCCTGCAGCCAAAGGCCCCCAAGCATGGGAAAGACCAGCTGCTTGGCCTTACTCCTTACAGACCTGAGCATTTCAAACAGCTGTCCCCAACACGCACAAATGCATGGACAACCCACACTTTTCTTGCTTGTCCAACCCAATAGACGTGTCCATTAGGTTCATTCCCTTGGAGTAAACAGCATCATTTATCATATAGCAGAACTGTATCTGGAAGCTTGATGGACTCCTAACCATCACCTGAAAAATGTGGCTGTATTACCATAAATATACTTCATGTTAAATGAATAGCATGAATTCTCCTGGGGTCTAGGTCACAACACGATGGATCAAGAAGGCACAAAGGGAACTTGCAGAGAGCCTGATGTTATATGCAGAAAAGTGCCCACAGCCGGAACAGCTACCTGGCATGAGAGCACAAGGCCAAACGTGCTGCAGTGGGGAGCCACATGCATCTATGATTTAGCCGGTGAATACAAGAGCTAATCCTGTACCTACCAAATTCTCTTTTATTCTACATGGCAGAAAAGCCAGTGGGAGCCTTCCTTGTTAGACCTTATACATCCAAACCAAGGGTAACAGGAGTTGGCAGGTGTTGTATTGGCTTCCTTGACACTCTCCTCTCTCTACTTTTTGGCAATCCTGTAAAACTCCCAGATCTTGAAGCATCCTGGTTTTCCAAACAGGCAGAGGAGGAAATAGCAGCTACTAAAGACATTGCAATGTAAAAATGAAAACTTCTTCTGCAATTACAACACAGGCCCTTAGAGCTTTTCCCTCTGCTCTCCTTTTTCTCCTTTTCTTTAGCTAAAGTCATTTAAAAGACAGATCTCTGTTTAAGCAGCTGCTGCACAACTAGTCAGCCCATACAGTTCTTCTAATTAAATATTTGCCACTATGTGAGTTTTCTCCCCCCTCCCTGCTATCCTTGTGGACAGCGTTTGTTCTTGCAAAGATAACAGGTCTGCTGAGCAGACTATGCCTTCACCTGCAAAGCCTCCTGCGTTCCAAGCCCTCATGATGATTTCTCCAAAAAATTAATTTCATTATATGCACCATGACATTTGTTGTCAAGGACAATCATCAACAATAAGGAAAAGAAACAAAAGTTGCTGAGATTTAATAATAATTATTAAACTGTGTCATTTACATAATTAGACTTCAGTAATAACTATGGCATAACTCTTTTATGGCAGAGCACTTCATAAAGTGATTTTTTTTTTCCTTCTCTCCCACCAATAACTAAAGAGTAGGTCAGCCAAATGATATCACAGCACATACTAAGCAGGTTTGCATAGAGGATGGAAATCGAGATGAGTGAACAAGAGAATTCTTGAAAAATAGGGATTTCAAGCAGGTTTCTTAAAAATTTATTTCTCTTAAAATTTCTTTCTAGTCAGTAGAGCAGTTTCCTGTGCATCGCCAGGTCCAGCAATGCCTTTGTGATTCTTCATGGTATTGCCCAGCCTGAATCAGCGAGGTATTGGGTTTACTCTTCCATATGTGTTAACAGAATTTTCCACTGTGTTCCTCCCAGCAGGTAACCATGGGAATTGTATTAAGTGCAACTGGGCTGACTAAATACCAGTAAAGTCTTGACTTGCTTGGGGAAAAGCTACTTTCCTGCTGATGTCTCCCGAAACAGATGTGTGTCTTGACTCATCTTTAACTGGTCTAAGCATGACTCAGAGATTCTCACCTATTTCTGTACTGTAAACAACAGAACAAACTTACTGTGGAAAAAAAACCCTATCCATTAGACTCAGTTTGACACTGGAGACAGAAAAGGTAAAGGAAAAGCAAAGAAACAAACAAAACCCCACGCTTTTTGAGATAAGATGTTTTGACAGTTAGCACAGACATTCACAATACCCCTTCATGCAAAAATGAGAAAGCAGCAAGGGATGAAGCTGAATGGGCAAGGGGCTGTGGAACTGCACAGAAGAATACAGGACCTGGAGTGTAAAAAGGAGATGGAGAGAGAAAGGTTTCAGGAAAAAAAAAAAAGGCAAAAAGAGAAGTACATGAAGAAATTAGACCAGACACCAACAAGCCTGGTACAGCTATGTGGGGCCTCGAAGCAGCTGCCGTTAGATGGAGATGAATTAGTGAACAGATCCTGGGAGAGGATCAAACCAGGAGGGAGTGCAGATGAGCGAGCGATCGGTGCTGTGTAGACACAGTCAGGGCGGGGATGTCAGAGAATTTGTGAGGTTGGAGCAGTAAGTCACTGGGGGGGAAATGAAAGAGAGATTGGGTCTCAAAGCACCGAGCAGGGAACTGGAGATCCCATGATGGCAATGGTGGTGTGTGGGGATGGGAGAGAAAAGCAGCTCACTGAGACAGAGGACAGCGGCAAATTCTTCACTTGACAGAGTATTTCAAACCTGCCTGAACTAAGAGACACAGTGGGAATTTATTTCAAAAATAAAGACTAATAGCATCCAGCAAATTTTATTTATCTATATATAAATGAGAAATATTAAGGCAGACAAGATTGTACAAATTATTCGGTTGCATCAGTACACTGGCACAAGAGGACTCAGCCCTCTATTCTACAGCAGACTGTATCTTTTGAGCTCCTGACTAGCATCACCTTCTCATCTTCTGTTTCTATGGGAAACTTATCAAATTTCAATAATGCACCACATCTCTTCCCTGTCTTTCCAGCTAACAGAAGCAACTACTAAAGCAAAGCAGGGCTGGGGTTGTGACCACCCTCAGTTACCTATCTCAGGAAAACTCTTCTTGGGGGAATTATTAATATGATTTATAAACAGTTACCAAATAACTGCAATTCTATGTGTTTCCTGAGACGAACAGAAAGGAGCAGCATCCCCAAGTTCCTCTGCTTTCGTCAGATCTATTTGCCAGTAAACCCGAGTTCATTAGCACTTTCCTGGGTGCCGAGCAGGTAAATGCAAACTGACAACACACACAGGTCCTTCAAATCAGGGAGGGCCTGAGACCTGTTGTAAAATGTCTCTTAAATTTAGGAGTAGCCAGAAAAAATAAAGAAATAAAGAAGAGTGAAATCTCCAGGTAGAATCCCACCTCTAATATTCTTCACCAAAATCTGAGCACTATCAGGCTGGAAGCACTGAAATAAAGATAAACAAGTTTCCTCATTTGGAGAGAACACTTTCAGCAGCTGCTAACCTGCCCCAGGTAGATGTTAAGTTTCTGTTTCCTAATTTTGTCTGCTTTTATTTTGTAACAGAGTTTCTGATTTTGCAACTTTCGCTTTATTAGGTTGAAAGTAATTTTCATTCTCAACTTGTCTAATATCTAAATGGGCCAACATGAACTTCCCAGGCGTGGGGAGTACCGCTTTCATCCTCAAAGAAATCAGTGCTTTCAACAAATACTTTAAGCCTCTATAATCCAGGACAAGTTTGGGCATCCAAGCTTTTGGGAGTGCCTCTCACTAGCTGCAAGATCAGCTCCAAAGCTGCTAACTGCAAGCTGCATGCCAGGAGAAGCCGTCCCAGGAGCTGATTGTTACCTTTAGCACCACCTCTCCCTCCTGAAAGGGACAACCCAAGACTCCAGAAAAACGTCCAGACTGGCTCACGGTGCAGTTCTTTTGTTTTTAGACCTAATGGACTGCTGTACAGACAGGATTGGCACTGCAGAATGTGTCTCAGCGCCAGGCAGGCTGAGCCTAACCCAAATGACAGGTCAGCAGTCTGTAAAATAGCTGAAGGTGAAGCATACACCCTGAAATATTCAGCTCAAACACATGCCTTTACTCTGGGGCTAACCAGCCTAATTGGAGAGCCTCTCAGCAGCAATTTAGCAATAAACAGTCAGGAGAGCAGCTACAAATTTCATCAGAAAGCTGGCACTACCTTTGCTTCAGGCTTCACAGAGACCAGGAGATGAAATGTAACCTGCAGGGAGGAATGACACTGACCCCATCCCAAAGTCATCCCAGTTTCCCTGGAGGTGACGGAGCCTCCTGCGGGTGACAGGATCCCAGCACGGCCGTCAGCCCGCTCATTACCCCCTCAAACAGGTCTGCCTGGAAATGTTTCAATAATCCTGAAGCACAAAAAGGCTTAAAATATCTGTCAATCATGCTGCCTCCCCACTGTTCTCCCGCAGCCCTTGCAGCCTTGCTGGGAGGATTGCTATCGAGATCACTGGTGCTGCCAATGTGCTGCAGAAAATTAAACCCCAGCCGTGGAAACAATAGCTATTACAAAGTGTGTAATCAGCAGGAGACAGGATGAATGTTTGTAATTCCAAGCCCTAGAAAGCGTTTTTAAAATGCCTTTAGTCTCATCCACACTTAGTTAATATTTTGCTGCCTAAGAGTTGCATTTTATAGCTAGGCCATAATTTTATTGCTGTACAAACTTCTACTGTATAATGCCAAGCTATGTGATAAAGTCAAGTAAACATTTGTAGTAATTATATGCCCAGGAGATTTCATAACATCACAGAATTAAGAGGCAGCTCAGTAAATTATATATCACTTGATCTGCAGTTGCTACACCTCCAGCAAATAATTCAGCTTAATCTACAGCAACTCTGACATGACATGTCAGTGAGCAATGCAAACCTGTCAGTTAGTTCTTGTGCACTAATATTAGTTACCACCTTATCTCGTAATGTTTCTTTACAAAGAACTAAAGCTCAATTTTCTTGTACTTTCTTTTAAAGAGAAAACACAATCCCAGCTAGTAAAAAAAGGTACTTTTCTCACATCTTGTGAATTGTGCTAAGAGCCGTTTCCATTTCTCCTTCACCACAGAGCAACCGTTCAAAGGGATCAACTCAATATAGAGGTGATTATAAGTCCTGATACAAAATGGGTGTCTTGAAACATGTAGATGCTACATGGGTAAGCCAAGCGGGGAGACGCAGCCTGCCTGCTGAGCAGAGCGGCGTGCCCAGCCAGCGGGAGCGAGGTTCTTGCTGGAGACATATGTTACTAAAGCAGTCAGTCTGGCACAAAGCTCATCAAGCACTCTGACAATCACTTTGATAAAGCATAAGCCAAAAGCTACCACGTCTCCTGTTGAAAACTTAAGGAACGAGAATGGTTCAAAAGATTTCCAATGAAGAAAATGCAGATTTAAAAAAATACCTTTTTATACACTACTTCAGCGATGCCAGGGTCAAAGCGATTACAAACAATCGACTCGATTAGGTATTTGAGCACAGCAATAAGTTGCCAAAGCAGCTGCCACCTTTCAGCTCAGAGGTGAGTGCCCTTTAGTGTTTGCTAAAATGATTTCCTACAAATCCCCTCTCATATGTCAGGCCACTACCCAAAAAGTGCAACACACTTAAAGAACTCACAGATTCATCACCAGATAATTCTGTTTTGTCAATGGCACAAAAAAAAGGAGACAAAGTTCAGGCATCAACTCCCTTCATATTTGACTTTAGTTTTGAGGCAGACCATTTATTGCCATAGATGTGTCCAAGTGGGGCAGCCTGAGCCACGGAGCTGTGGGGATCCATGTGGATCTTACTCCACTGCAACCCTTCCAGGGGTGAGCTCAGCCCCAGCCTTGACTTTGCACCATCTGACCTCTAAAAACAGGAGCAAAAAGATGGAGACACAGTCAAGGATGTGGACAAGCTGTAACAACAGCGAGCTCCTTTCTGACATAGGAGTTTATTATACATATAAATTTGATCTTGCTTCTAATCCCTTTGGTTGCACAAGCAGTGCACTGGAACTGAATCTCCGATCAGAATTTACCTTACCACTCATGTATTGTTTGCTTTGGGGTTTTGTTTTTTTGGTTTTTTGTGGTTTTTTTTTGTTTTGTTTTTTTTTTTTTTAATTAAATGACTAATTTATACTCTGCAGAATCTACTATCACAACCATCTGCCAAAAGGTGTACAAACCATCTAAATTGTAACAGAGTCTATTAATATGTATTAAAAGTCACGTTACAGTTGACATAAGCCATTCTTGTACATGAATATGAAAAATACGACTATTATATTTAAAACTTTCAACTAATCATGCATCACTGATTTTCTCACTCTGAGCTTATAATTTAAACCCTTAAATGTTTCATTGCAGCCTCATCAAACCAAGATTTCTGATGGCTGTAGAGTCAAGACAGTCTATTACAGTAACAAGAAAAGAAAAAAAGACAACAAATAGAAACCTGCTCTTGAAAAGAAAGAAAAATAAAAGAGTAAAAATGAAATTATTTTCCCATCAAAATAAATTTTAAAAAATAATTAAGAAATTCTGTGCACCTACTTCCATCACTGTTTCATATCATATTGGTCATAGTGCAAGTATGATGTATAACATAAATCTCTGCAAAAGGGCTTTGACAGGTGACATACAGAGAACAGACAGATTGGAGGTGACTTCTATATCAGCCTATGTCCATAACACAGCTGGTCCTGGCAAAAGCTGTCTAGATATCAGACCTGATTCAGTTCACTAGTACAGCTTTGCCTTCTGCAGAGTGCAGGAAACATTTCCTAATTCGTATTTCACTCACAGTTCTAAGGCTTTTGCTCAGCACAGCTTATTTAAAACCTAGGACTCAACAGCCTGAAATCTCTTAGCTGCTGAAGCCTAGAGCAGGAGCACAAAATCCCAACCCTCCGCAGAAATGGTTCCCTCAAGGCCACCAAGTCCTCCAGGCATTTGACATGATTGAGACCAATATTTCAAGGGATTTGGATACTCTGTTCATATTAATACCATAAGCAATCTGTGTGCCCAATCTCTAGAGGTAATTTGAAACCCAGGGTGGGTATTTGGTTTCTTTTTTTTGGTTTGTGCATTTCTCCCCAAGCACTGGGGAAGCAGATCTACTTACAAAAGCATTTATTAGACTTGCCGAGCTGTCTTTTTCCTGTCCCTGAGTTACATTGTGTGAATGTTAATCACAGTCATTATACAGTTTATTAAAAGCTCGCCTTCATTCCCATACACACCCCGCAAAAAAAACCCCAAACAACAAAACAAAAACAAACCACAAGCAAACAAACTCTCTCTCACACACACACAAACCCAAACAAAAACAAATAAACAAAACCCACAAAAATAAAAACCAAACCACACCTCAAGAGAGAAAATTAAGAACACAACCCCCGAAACTGGAAGCCATTTGATACAGAATTATTGCCAGAGATTCATATCCTTTCCCCACTTGGTCACACTCCTTATTTCCAAACACTTCTTCATATAATTGTCTTCAAAATCAATGTTAAAAGAGAGAACAGGGCTGTTCCACATTAGGTAGATGGGAAGCTGAGAGTCGGTAGATATTTTGTGAGCAAGTACAGAGCTTGGTAAGGGCACGGAGGTTTCAGGTAGGCTTAGTATCTCAAGTTGTTCTCTGTTTTTCCTAGCGTGTGTGTGGGCTCCTGGAGCTCTCCACTGCACCAAACTTGCACACATAGGTATATAAGCATGAACGTATGTAGGTATATATGCGTAAAGGTGAAAAAGAGATGGAGGTGGACAGCAACAAACTCTTTCACCTTCACTTGTTTTCACCAGAAATATTTTTTTTCAGCTGTCAAAAGCAGTGAGGCAAGAGCACTTAACAAGTTAAGCATTGTTGCCCACTCTCCACTCTCTTGAAAACAGCAACATTTCCAAGGTGAAGTAACAACACCTAAAACAAGGGAAGCCAGTGTATTTAAGCTGAATGAGCTGCCATAACCACCCCTCAATTCACAGGTCACAGCATGCTCAAACAGGAATACAGCTCTCACAGAAATCAAACATTTTCCTTCAGCATCCCTCTCCAAAAGAAGATTTTCTAGAAGAATGATGGGCAGGAGAGTTTCTATTCTGTCCAAGTTTGCCTTCTTCTCTCTTCCAGGCTTCCTGTGATTAGCAATGCCTTTTGCAGTATGAGCACAGACCTTTCAAACTGTTTGTCCTGACAGGAGAATATTCCCCTGATCTTATCTCAACTGATCCACGGGATCTCAGGGATTTTGGTAAAACTTGAAAGAATCAAGTGCATTTCCGTGAAAATCATAACCCATTAAAAGAAAAATATACAATATACACACAAATAAACAGGGAACTTTCCTCAGAGCGATTCTGTATTGATTAGAAATACAGAAACCTTCTGTATGTAATAGTGAGCTCTGAAGAAGACAACACAATTCAAGTGTTCTTCCACCCCGTGTGCGCTGGCAGAGCCACGAGCTGACTGTGGCTCCCCCCGCGCCTCCCCAGCCAGATCCAGCAAGCACTGGAATACAAATCTGAGCAACTCCTGACAAAAAGAGTTCCACATTTGAATTTTGCACCACGCACAAAAACAGCCTTTGGGGTCCTGAAAGTGTTCTACAACCTTAAAAGCAGGAGAGATAAGCACCTCGACCTCAAAGGAAACGTTCTTTGTTTCTCTCCTTTTTGTAATGTCGACTGTGATAAACCTGTCTCCTGTTTTAATTATCTCAACAAGATCTTCTAGGAAGAACTGCTTCCTAGTTTAGAGCTGCTCCAAAATCTAATGTAGATGATTAGGTAAATGATACAAGTAATTAAAAGATTCTATTACTCTAATTACCATTTAAACCTTATTCTTCATATTATATATCCAAATCTCAGTATCTTGGTCTATACTATTCAACTAATATTTCCAGCATGTAAGCCCATGACAAATTAAAGATATTAAAAAAACACTTATCTTTGTCTGATGTTCACATATCTGCAAGTCTGTAATTTTAGAACAAATCAGCTTGAACAACAGTCACTTATACTACTGCATCACAAGCAATCTGCTGCTCGTAGGGTTTAATCCTCCCAAGACAAACTTTCTTCTAAGACTGACCTGATGTGAAGATTGTCTTAACTCTAGATGATAGAGCATTAGAGGTCAGAATATTTAAAAAGAAAGTGACTGTGTGTTTTGCAAACAATATACAGTTGTGGTGTGAGTTGTAGTAAACAATGTACCTGTTAGAGGAGCAAACTATGGTAAAGTCCCAGATGACATCAAACAAAGAAAAGTTGGTGCCTTGAAGCAGAAGAATTTGACTGTGAGGAAACTCTGGATCCTCTCAAGGTGCAAATTTTTATCCTGGCCTTTCTTCCAAGGTTAGTGAATAAAGCACTAACCATTGGAATCCAAAATGCTGCCAATAAAATATTGCGTTTAGAAAGATGAAATGGGAAAGTGGATGACAACAGCGTAAACAAGTTTTTCTAAGGATCTGAAGAACCACTGTGTTTCAAGACTGAAATATATTCATTGCTATGAATCTATGAGGCTAAAATTACCTGGGAAATTAATGCGTGTGTAAGAGCCCAGACTTCTTTACTCTTTATTCCAAGATAATCTTGTGTAGTTTGTGCCCTGCTTCCTTTGGTGACTTTGTACCTACCAAATTTTCCGAAGTGGTTCTTACATTATTGCATGGAACCAACTCAATCCGCCATTTTCTACCCAGGCCACTTTGGTTCACCTAGGCTCACTTTACACCCAGTTTAATACAAAGCTTTTTAGCTCTTTCCTCAAGCTCCCTGACCTCTCATTCTTGCCACTTCAAATGGGCAATAACCATTTTAATCTGTAATGCAGCAGATGACTTGGAAGAATTCACTTGCAAAATAAAACAAAAACCAAACCAAAATAAAATAAAACAAAAGCTGCAGCTGTAGCTACAATATGAAAAGGGCAGAGGGCTGGAAAGAGAAAGATCAAGAAAGATGAAACATGTGATTTCCTCCTGTAATATAAGAGATGTTACCCTTAGCAAAAAATACAGTCGAGTAAGGAATTCAAATATCCTCTTACTGCATTCAGGATTTAGGAATAAAATACATGACAAAATTGTAATCATCCAGCTTTTTGCAGTGTTAGTTGAAGCAATTTATAGGGCTGAAATACTGCAGGAAAACTAATTTAAAACGGACATGCGCTGAAGAACCTTTGGAGAAATAGCTGGAGTAATCAAGAGACATCACTTTAAAGAGAGAGGGCTCATGCTGAATTTATAAAGTATTCAGTGCATACACCTGAAGGAACACCTTCATGTGGATTTGCTTTTCTTTCATTTAAGACTTCAAATGTCATAGCCAGTCTGAATAACCCTGACAAAAATAACATATCAGCTGCAAAAATCTCCCATCCACCCCCATGGACCAGAATTGCACCAGAGGCACTTAGCATTGCACTGGCAGAGGTGGGGTCATGCACCCCAGCATCACCTACACTCACTGCTGGGGCCAGGCTGCTCTGTCGCTTTGTCACAAGAAGCAGCATTAGCAAAGAAACACCCTCATGTATTCCCAAAAACAACAAGAAGAGAAGAGAAGAGAGAGAAGAGAAGAGAGAGAAGAGAAGAGAGAGAAGAGAAGAGAATTATTTTGAATGTATTTCATTGTAGATATTGACGTTCTTTTACCCAAATGATTGTGAAAATGTAGATAACACATAGGAAATAAGTTCAACATCTTTTGAATCACAAAACATAAACTGATGTTGGAGTATAGTGAAGAAATCCATTATATCGGGAGGTAGACTTGAATTTATCACTAGGATGCCTCCAGATAGGTAATAATGTGATTAATTTCAATGCATCAGGATAATGCTTAAATATTAACAACGTTCATCCCAAAGTTCATTTAAATTATTAACACTTGATTATCTATTAATTGATCGTATTATTTTTTCATCAGGTGCTGGAGCTTCTCTCTATTGCTATTCCAGCTCCTTCCTGCCATGTTGCAATCACCTGCTCATGGTAGTAAACACAGCACCCAGTAGTGAGAAATTAGCATTTGTATCTCATCTGTGTCAGAAATTTGGACTTCAAAGGAAGGCTGTTCGTATGAAAACAAAATATCTTTCATTTTCAGGGTGAATTTTTCATTTTCACTAGATGACCTTTGAAGGTCTCTTCCAACCCAAACTATTCTATGATTTTAAGGTTGTATTACTAGTGACAATTTTGCTACTCAGCCCTACTACTGCATACAGACAAAATCCAGTCCATCAGAGCACAGCAATCGCCTCACCAGGTAAGTGTCTGCTGTATTGCAGATCTGTCCTTGTAGTTTAACAGTTGGTTTGCTTTTCTTGATAGCAAAATATTTAATCATACAGAAAGCAAAAAGTGCAGTTTCTTTCAGGGGAGATGAGGTAAATAATAAAGAATTCCCTTTAACCTGGATGTGAGGAACATATTACTTGAAAACACCCAGATGCAATATAGCATAAAACCATAACATCACAGTCTATGTGTGTCATTATAGCTTCAGTGCAATGAGCTGCATTTAGGTTATTAAAATGAAACAGTCATTTTCCCAGCATCTTGTGATCATTGCATTCAGCAATCCAAAAGAGATGGACCAAAAAGGGTAATGAGGTAATTCATGGTATCAAGGACCATAATGTCGGGGCAACAGCCTGCTCACTCAGAATTGAGAACTGTGCAGATGTGAGGCAGAGACCAGGACACATAAGCAGGATCTGCAGCGGGCACTCACTGGAAGCTCTAGTTTTAGAGAGATAATGAAGGTGTCATCAAGCTTTAGCAACTGCAAATTCAGCTCCACAGGATGCAACCTGTATTACAAGAAGTTTGAATTACAGGCCTGCTTATCCCCTTATTCATAATTACTGCTTATTCATACTAAATAAAATCAACTTGTACCTTTTTCCTCGTCTTAAAAAGCCCTGTCTTCAACACTGATTTTCACACCACTGCTTATCTTCATCAGCAGAACTAAGACCATACTTACAGTGACATATAATGACTTACACAATTAATGTTTATGGTATTTTGATGTTAACTAGCAGGGTTTGGTTATGACTGTGCTCTGCGCTAGACTAAGACACAAAGAAGACTTCATATATTCATATGCAGATTCCACTCCTATTCTATGGAAACATGCCACAAAAATGCATATGCTATTTCAATTACAATTTTTATGTAAAGTACTTGGTATTAAAGTGCAATAGGCAGCCAATATTTTCAACACTCTCACTTAGAAACAAATCTGAACACATTGTATCCAGAACAAAATCAAACCTGAATTTAGGACAAAGTTGCATGAAAGCTGGCTTGGAAGGATGAAGGAATGAGATAACTATCCAGACACAAAAAGGGGCTGTGAAGGTGAAAGAGAGGACACAAATAGCTTTAAGAAAGAAACTCCAAAGCTCTCCCTCTCACCTCAGCTGCTATTGTTATATTACAAACTTGGTAGTCCCCTTACAGCTCCCTGGCCACCACAATGCCATATGGCAAATCCCTCCAGAACACTGTGCATATGAACAGCCAAATGCTTCTCTTTCCCCATCTAACAAGGCCATTTTTCTATATGTCACGTTTGAAACATACTGAAAAAGCCGTTACCGAGGACTGGTCCAGCTTTAGGAAGAGATTTGCCCAAAGCTAGCGCATCCCAGAAGTCAGATAACATTCATGATGCATGTAAGTATCCATCCTCCAGGACACACGATGACATGTATAGCTGGGAGATGCTGAGGAATTAAATGGGCCAGAAGCAATGCTCAGATGACCTTCACACTCATAAATTAAAACGGTACAAGTAGAGAGTGGAGAGAAGACTTTTGAGTTACAACATATTAAAAGCTTGCTGACATTGAAGTCACAAGAAATAATGAATATTTAACTTCCAGTTGATATTAAAAAACCTATTAATGTTTTATTTTGTCATCCATAATGAAACAAGAAATTAGGTTAGTGATTCCTAATGATATATATAGTGCACTAGTAAAATTGCTGGACCTAAACGAATGCTCTTCTTAGTAAGGGTGGGCAGGAACAGGCAGCTGAGGTCCACATCAGCCTGTGTTTTGAGTCTGCCAGCTCCATACATAAGCCAGTGCTTCTCCTGCACTCGAAGAAATGCTTGCAAGGGTGGAATGTGAGCTCAGAAAAGGATGATGTGGATTACAAATCTCAAATATGACCTTGTCACTGCAGTCCTTGGCTTTCCCAAATCATTGTGGTGTTTTTAATAAAGGAGATGGTCTTGAACTGAAGACAGAAATGTAGTTCCCAACTCTGACAGGCTTCATATATTATTTTACAGAACCTTTTTGTGTCCAGCCATTCTTCTTCTGCCTTTTGGATACTTTCTCTATTGATACCAAAAGTTTCTCAGGATGGGACATGTGTGCAATGGGTATGCTACCTGGACTTCCCATGGGAGACACAGGTCTATTCTAATAACAATACACTTAATCATAGCCTGAAAGTGTTATTTAAGCCTTATTTTGAGGTGTATTTGTTCCAAATTTGCCAGGAAATCCAGGCTTTTAATTATAAGCAAAAGGATGCTTAAATCTGCCCTGTAGTAGTTCATAAGTGTTACAAGGAAGTCTAACAAAAGAATTGACAAAGCCTGTGATCCTATCAAAACCATGAATTAAAATGCACAAACCCCAAGTAATATGAATAAGTATCCAAGATATTCAGCAATGCTAAGTTATTGTAATTCAGCACTATGTAAGAGCTGAATGGGGAAAACCCTCTGCTCCTGCGCAGCACCATGAGCCTACAGCTTCCACACTCAGTGGCTTTCCAGTACAGACGAAATGAAACCATGAAACTGGGATATCAGTGAAAATGACTGTCACTTGAGCTCCTGACACTTACTGCTGCAATAAAAATTGGGGAACTGGATGTATTCAGGGAGCACAGAGGAGCTCCAGTCACAACTCTGGTCTGGAGGTGACTGGCAAAAGCTACACGGCACATGCAACAAAACACAACTGAGATAAAATCCAGAGTTTTCCTTTCTGGAGGAATCAGTGAAAATGACAAAAACTAGAAGTTCTCCAGTCACTCTTTCCTCCTACTTCCCCACACGGTCCAACAGACAGAGCACTAGAACAGGCTGCCCAGAGACGTTGTGCAACCTGCTGTTGGTGAAAGCAGTGGCTTGGACTAGGTGATCTCCAGAGGTCACTTCCAACCCCAACCATTCTGCGATCAGGTCACACTGATAGCGCTGACACCTGAATCGGTACAACCTCCCACCTCCATGGCAGAACTCCTCACCTCTACCCACCTCCTCATGGGCTTCACCAAGCTCACCCTGACAAAGGGAGAAAAAAATGCTCGCTATTCCTTACTCCTTTGGTGCTTTTCCCCTCTTCTTCTCATTCCGCCAGGCAACAAAATTGACACGTTGCTGGAGAATGATCCTGACTTGCTGAAAATCCAGGGTTGTGTGGATAAGCAAGCCTGGGGACCTCTGAATTTCAGATTATAACAATTTTACTAAATTTTAACTAACAGAGGTTTTACTGCAGCTCACTTCCCTGCTGCACTTCAGTCACTTATTACGTGACAAGACCTACAAGTGCAGACCTACTTTGCACATACTATTACTTATCCAAAGCATTTAGTAGTAAGACCCTCTGGAGAGCACATTATTAAAGATTATGGACCAATTTCACCAAAGACGTCCCTGGAGAATACTGATGCTTTGGTGAAGAAGACAGACATGACTGCTGCTATAGCCGAAGAGTCAAGGAAGACTAGTGAAAGGGTTAAAGCTTTCTGCTTCAGATTCTTTACAGACTAAACCAGTCACTTATCCCTAATAATTCAATTTATTTGTATTAACATACTAGTGAGTCAATATTTGCTTTAGCCTTTGCACAAAATAGTTTGAAATGTTTCTTCTTAATCTGGTTCAATTGCTTTTCTTAATGCTAAAACACCTTTATTTTGTAATATACCAGTAGCCTAATTAATATTTCATGCTTATTACTTGGGTCTAGTGTCACAATAATCAATTCCAAAAAACAACTTCCACAGGACTCTGGTTAGGATGTTTAATCTTCCCTTTTGATATATGCAGTGCACTTCTTGTTTGCAATGGATTTACATCAACTTGATTTGTTTCTGTTATCATACATGGACCTCTATTGTAAATTAAAAAAAGAAGAAGTATATCATTGTCTCTAGAAATGGGGTGTTTATATTTTCTCTGTCTTCTCATGTTTTTCCTCTGCACTTTATGCCTGCGAGACATAAAGTACAGAGCAATTTTGAAACACAAAGTTTCTGAATTTAATCTAAATTAAGCCCCATGTCCAATTTGATAACAAGTCACTGGAATGTAAGCATTCACACTTGCTAAATGCACCATGATTGTAATTACATACATAGAATCATATTGTGATAGTATTAAGTGATGCTTCATAACAGATTTTTCTACCATTCTATACACAGAATACATCTGATATATCTATGTGCTATTGCTGTTTGGCCTTAGGGCAGAAATTGAAGGCCAGTCTTTCAAACTATTTCTTCCCATTATAAATGTTTCTATTGGGAAAGTGACGAATGCTTGCTTTCTCATTTGAATATCTTTGAATTCAAGCCACAGATCTAATAAATACACCTTGAATTCACTTATTCTCTGGAAATACCAGCTTGCTTCGTGCGGCAATGGACATCACCCTTGAATGGCTCATGACTTTGGAAAGTTAGGTTGTGAAACTTTAAAGGACTCTTTTAAAGCAAGAATCAAACAGCCTATTTTTTTTTTCCTTTAGTCTTTTCTTTAGTCTTTCCAACTGCAATTGAGGAAGAAGACTATGGTTGGAAATGTGGCATTTATGCTTCCAAGCACTCTTGTATAGCTTAATAAAACAGAAATACATTCAGATTTATTTCCAAGTCCAAGATTGAATAAAATCACCTTTCTAGAGACCTGGAGCATCTTTCGAATCCTTTCCTTCTGGGAAAGAGATGGCCATCAGTGTGTCCTCCTTTTGCAGGAATCAACTCTGAAAATAAGGCTAAGCTTTCTATACTGCCAGAGGAAATCGGGATCATCTTTTCCACTAGGACAAACTCGCAGAGCCTGTGAAAGCCAACGGGGCCTGTGTACAGCAACAGAGAGAATGGAACCCTCCAAGAGCACATGTCAAGGTGCAATAGCTGTCTTGGCTGCTTCAAAGGCAATGTTCTGGTGAGGGGGTTGGTAACCCTGTACCGCTGATAATTCACAGCCCGCTCTCTCCTCTGCTGCAGGAGGATCCCTGCTGACTTCACTACCAAAAGATGCAGTATTTTTAATATTTAACAGCCGCGGAGGGGTGAGTGAGGGGAGGAAGGGAAAAAAAAATAAATGTTAAATTCATAAGTTTCTGTGCCTAAAAGGGACCAACTTCACTCTAAATATATCCCAGTTTGGACATATTATAGGCAGAGCTCTTACAACTTGGTCATCAGATCGGACAGCCAAGCTGCCTATACACAAATTCCTCCCCAGCACACAGAACTGCTTTTTCTTTAGCAAGGCGGACAGCAGCTCTGCTGGCATGCTGCGGAAAAAATTGAGAAGATCCCACCTAACTGCAGCTTTTTCTGCATAGCTACATATTCAATAAATTCTGTACTCAGTTTACACTGAGAGGGTGAGAAACCTGTGCTTTCTGTCACTGCTTCCACCAAATATGATTTTTATTTTGCAAATGCAAAAGCCTCTACAAGGAAGCTTAAATTTTGCTTTCTGGAAGCAGTAGTGCAAAAAAATCCTAATCGCACCAACGGTCATGGAAAATAAGGTGAACCCTTTTAGAAAAAACAAATTCACAGTCACTGAAATCCCTTGCTTGTCTTTTAGTGTTATTTGCTTAGCAATAGGCCTGACCCGACCTTCCACAGATGAATGGGAAGAAATCGCTGAGCTAATGGCACATAAATATCTCCATTAATGTGAAAACCTAAATATGTCAGTGTGGAGAATTTTGAAGACAGTTTTATCCTACTGAATCTTGTTATCCAATTGGAGAAATGTCAGCAGTGTATTAAGCAGACAGGAAAGCTAGAAGACTCATTAAGCCACATTTAAACTACTAGAACATGCAAAATTGAATATTTTCCAGGATCATTAAAATAAAACTTAATTACAGAATTCAGGTTTATGTGTGTCATCCAGTGTCACAATACTTCAAGAGAGATGACGAGAGGAAAAAGAAAAAAATCCACAACAACTGCATTTAGCGTCACAGCAGTATCTGCATTATTCATCATCAGTTGTGCAATGACACATTTGAAATAATTAGTATTACTCATGTTAAGTTATGCAATTCCCCCACCCAAAAAAGGAGCTGTAAAGAAATGCAAACTAATTATAAGCCATCCACGTTCTCTGCTGCTGATGCACTGCCACCTTCGACCAACACTGCTGTGAGTGCCATTCTGGTGCCTGTGCTGGCTGGGAAGCTACAGCAAACCAAACCTCCCGCTTTGAGTAAGGAGGAAAACCAAACCTCATTAATACTATATAGTGACAAAAAAATGCAACAATCAAAACAGAAAAGTAAACTAATTAAAAATTCAGGTGTGTACCTTCCAGCATAGTCAGATCCCTGACCTTACACTAAATATTATTATTATTATTACTTAATAATTAATAATAATGTCTTTATTTGACTATAAAAGAAGACAATAATAATAATAATAGTCTTTCTTCTTTTATAGTCAAATCTCAAAAGCACAAAAAAAAAAGAAAATTCACCACCATAAATGTCTCTTTTCCTTCTAAAACAACCACTACGTACCCACTCCCACTAGTTAACGTGTACATCCCGCACAGCACAACACTGTTGATCACCAAAATGAGCAGCACTGGACATTCAGGAGTCCTGTTCCTCCAGGGGAACCTCAGGGCAAGTAAAAGCTCTCATGAAACCCCTAGGTTACCTGAAATCCTTCAGCACTGCCAAATTCAGACCCCAGAGAAAGGACAGCCTCGCCACAACTCTGTGGTTTCACAGAGACTGAGCAAAGAGCAAAAGGCTCAACACGGGTCTGTGAGAGCTGCATAGGGCAGTTCACATGAGACAGAAATTCACACCAGGAGCTAAGACAAAGTGCTGAGCCTACCATGCATTTACATTCTGAGGGTTTTATTGTGCTTAGTTTCTTCCTCCCATCCCTTACAGAGTATAATTTTTTTCTGCTAGTTTTCCTTCAGCTGTCACAGACATGAAATTTTACTCACATCTTACCAGCAAGACAGATTTCTCTTTCATCTTGAGATATATGCCCTGAAGCATTATTGAATAGGTTTTCCTGGAGAAAGAATTTACCTGAGGCAAAATTGCTCTTCTCGTACTTTGTAAAGGAAAATATTGGTTTACCACTGCAAAGCACACACCTGTGGAACATACACGGACATGCTCCACATAAAAACCTGGATTTCAGGGTGAAGACTGACAAGAAAACAAAACACTTTAACAGAAACAAAGGGATCAATACCTAAAATTAAAATTAATTCTGTAATCAGGAAATAGAATATTCCCCTTCTTTCCCAAAATCAGGGTAAATAAGGGCGTTATACAAATTTGGTAAAATAAAACACAGCATTTCTTCTATTTAGTCATGTCTAATGAAAGATAGCAATAAAATTTACACTATTTTCCACGGTTTCATACATGAGTCATATGTATCAAGATTTACAGCAACATGTATCATATTTATCAACATACATGTGCATTTTCTCCCGCACATCCCCTTATTGCAATCCAAAAATGCACTGGGATGTATGTGAAGATTTTGACCCTCTGCCTCAGAGCAGATGAAATGAGAACTTGAACCAGCTGCCACAGAGCATGCTAGAGAAGAGAGTTCATCCAAATTTGTTTGGATTCAAATGATGGTATGTCAACCTAAGTTCCTATGTTAATGTTTATGAAAAAATGTTGTTTTGTTTTTTCCTTTTTAGGTGAATTTAGTTCTCTGCATTTTTCTGCGCTCCCAGTATCAAGCACCACTTGCTTTCCCTCCTCATTCTTCCTTCCTTCTCTGCTCCACCTGTTCCATGTAAACTTCTTAACATGAGACTTTTCCAATAATATGAATCAAATATTTATATTTTACTTACATTTCTTGATTCTGAGCCTTCATTACAAACAATCTAGGACAGTCTCATTAAGTATGGTATCTCTGCAAGCACTTCTGTCTACAAAATCAATTACCATTTACTTTCCTTACTGTCCACATAGAGCCAAAGGTAGAGTGGCCACTAAGGTAACATAAAAGTTAGCAAGAGATTCAACTTTGACTTCAGCAGAGTTTGGCTCCCTCCTCCATAAGAAGTTGCAAGAGACTATAGCACAATTTTGATGAATCTTCAAAATCTGGAAGCACATATAACTGGATTCTTCCTATTTTATTTTTCTCTCAAGGCTCAAAGAAGAAAAATGAATAATTGAGCACAGGAAGCAAAAATATATCAGTGCACCCAACCAAATAGAAAAATTCAGTAAAGGTTCCTCAAATGTGGATCAGAAGCTATGAGAAATAGCCATGAAATACACTGCCTCAATGTGCAGCTCTGTTTATTGAAAAGACGGAAAGAAGCAGCTTCCACTCAGAACGAGGCAAAAAACACTGTCAGTCAAAAATTGGCACGTACCACAGCAGCTAAAGATGAAGCTCACCTGGTGTGAGCCCCTGCATATTCCTGGTGGCTTTACCTACCTGGTCTAGATGAAACTGTTCAAGATTGCAAATGGTTGTGGTAGGATACTCTAAAAATCTGATAGATGGTTAAAAGGATCTGCTTTTCGTCAGATGAAGTTAATGTTTGCCGAAAAGCAGGTTCCCACAGAGCACCTGAAATTAGATTCTTCAAAACTGAAGCACTCTGTACCATGAATACACTTTGTAAAGAAAATCTGGTGTGTATGGTCAGCAAACGACTGGCAAAAATCTAATTCCTATATGAACAAGATGACAGAAATGCTAAAAGGAATTCTTCCGATAAAAATTATTTTATATTTATTTTTTAACAAGCAAAAAAGCACTGGTCACTTGATAATAAACTATGGTCTCCTAGTTTTGCATTAGCTTAACATTTGTCGATTCAACTCTGCCACATCAGCATGTTGAGCTGTGAAAGGACACCAGGGCCCTAGGAACCCGGTGCTTGCAGGGGAACAGCAATGAGGGATTGAGAGAGAAAGAAGATAAAAAGGAGAAAACAAACAAGAAAACAAAACCTCCACAAAAAATCTGGGCTGGGACAGAAATTCAGAAATACTGACTTAATAGAAAAAAATCCTGATCTTGTACCAAGATGTGCTTTAAACAAGGCTGTGTGATACAGAATGGCAAAGAGACCAAAGTAGGATGGAGAGACAGAGATAAATATGAAATACCAACTACAGTCTATGCATCAACAGGTCACAAACATTTTAAAGTGATCTCATATGTCACTGTCATGCCCAGGCCTTGCCTCACACACAGTAAGCAGGACATTGGGGCAAGAAGACAATATTTCCTGTGTGCTCCCCTCTGGTTACCAGCTGTTCAACACCCAGAACCTGCTTTAGATCAGCTTTTAATCAATTCAGAAATTTCAAACCATGTTAGGGGTAACCTCGATGCTCCTCCTTTTCCTCGCTGCTCAGCACGGCTGTAGGTGCCTCTCCTGGACCACATCCTTCTTTTGAATTGATGTCACCTCCCTTCCTCCCGCCTCACCAGGAGCTCAGTAACAGGCTGCAGCTGCAACACTGTCTCCGCAACACAGAGGAACTTGCACAAGAAATCATGACTCTTTCAGAGAATTTAACCTGAAATACTCTGCAGATGCAACAACCAGACATTTAAGTAGCGAGTCATCTTTTCTTAGCTCCTCTTAAGGAACTTAGCTGGCACATTTTTGAGGCGTATTTCTTAATACTTTGGTTTGCAATTTGCAGGGTGATACATCTGAGACCTGGAAATACGGATTATATGGCAGCAGAACCACATTTGTCAAGGGGAAAGCATTTAGCAATATATTTTCCTATATGTGGTACTTGCAAAGCCTGATCTTAAAATACCTGGGTTTATACTTCTGCCCTTCATTCAGTGAACTCTTATTTTAAAAGAAGTCAGCTAACTTGAACAAGACAGACTTCAAATTCTATATTCCATTACAACTGAGTAAATTATATTTTAAATATTTAAAAAATGCATTCTCAAACTCAGCTCATTTATGTCTTTGACTGTCATAGCAATCTCAGGCATATCTAACACTTTTCTTTTTTGCTTGTCACAGTTACCAGCATCTCATCACCTACATCTGTGCTCACTTTCTAGAAGGGTTTCTGTTAAGATCAGCTGCAAGCTGGGACAGTTGGCCTACCAATAAATTTTATACAGCCGAACTACTGAAAGTACCATGAGGCTCTGTGTAGCACCTAGGTAACTAAAACTACTCAAGTACGACTGCTTTCAGTAGGCATGTACTAGGCTACGCTGGCCTATAATAGAATTTTTCTTGGACCAATATGAAAGGACCTTCAACATATACATTGTTCTGCATTGAATGTTTCCAGGCTGCAAATCTGTATTACAGAAATGACCAGGTTCCTTTCAGGGAGATCTCAGGATTCACCAGAAGACCCTCTACCAATTTATGACACGCAACATCTTTTAAATTAAGTTTTCAATCAGTAAATTATTTCTGATGATTCTAAATTCTCTAACGGATGTCAGTGCACCTGCCTTTGACACATCAAGAAATTGCTGTCTATCTGCAACCAACTGTTGAGATAATGACTGTAAATATTTTTAGACCTCTTTTCACATAGGCAATGGAGATGGGTTGCAGATGGGTGAAAGTGGCAGATTTCAAGTCAGAAAAAAAACCAAACAATTGAGTCAGAGAAATACAACAATTTGTCTAAAACCAAGGATTTTATCACTGGAAATAGGAAGAAAAGAGCTTTAGTCTCATGTCTTGGTCTAAAACAAGTAAATTGTGTTACCCAGTGCATCTATAGCACTAATTTGGACAACTCAGCAGGGAACCAAACAACCACCTACACAGAAACAGTAAAAAATAACAATTCATAATAATTTATTAAGCTATATCCTTATGTTATGGTTACTTGTTGTCAGTGAAATGAGGTATGATGACTAGTCCTGGAAGTATGAAGAGATTAGTACCAAAATAATATTCCTATCTATACATACAGTAATGGTGCATGGATTAACACTTCATTAGTCCATAAGGAGCAGAGTTCTAACCTGCACTTTGGACGTCAAAGCTCACTATATGGTAATACAGAATACAATATTTATTCTTTCTATATATACATATATGATTTGTAAAGGATGCTTACATCAAGATGAATCAACAGCATTAATTAGATATTTTATGACTGACAATCTCTATTTTTGCAGGTTTACCAGTCTACCAGTACCAGTAAAACACTCTTACCCTTTCACACATACACAGAAAAAAAAACCCAAATAAATCCAACTCTTTAACCTTGCACCTAGAATATTCTCTACTTACTGTTTCCACAGAAACATGATCCTTTCTTGATATATTTTTCATCAAAAGATGGCACAACACTCATCTGCTGCCTCATGGCACAATCATCCTGCCATCACCAGCATTTGGACTATGGCTATTGACTTCTATGGGATCCAGTGTGGCACTTTTCCATCAGACACAGCATTCAATGACAGGTCACTTGTTTTGCAAGTGTGAGAATGACTTTGAACAGAAAATGGAGTGAGGAGAAGCTGAAGCTCAAGTTAATCCTAATACCAAGCAAACTTTTCTCACTGATTTTTTTAGTACTTACTACGAGAAAGAAAAATAAAGTTTCAGATCTAGACATTGCCAGCAAACCACAGGGAGTCCAAAGGCTACAGTTTGTGATGGTAACTTCAAAAAAATATGTCAAAAGCATTAGCAGTTTAGAGGGAGATGAATGACTATGCTTGTATTCAAGCCCATTTGCTAAAGAAAGCGCTTAATAATGAGTGGCATCAAGAGCTGGCCTCAGTTTTTCTCAGTTGCAAAGCAAGCAACAAGCAAAAAAGTTTTGCAAGTGCTTTCTTAATATCCCTATTTCAGTGCTTCCACCAGTGCCTTGACAATACTAACATACTGAAATCTTTGACAAAGCCACTGCTTCCCAAAATGCTGTTTTAAAAAGTAAAAATGCCTCGATTAACATCTGGAGAACATCAGAGCAAAATTATCGTATATTCAATGAATGCCAGACTGAACTTTCAGAGTTTTACTGAAAAATGCTCAACAATCCAAACTCTCTCTTAGTAGCCCCCAGCTCCCCCAGTAGCCCCCAGCTCTCCTGCAGCTCCCCCCAAGGAAGAAGCATTGCCCTTCATCAGCAGGGCTGACTCCATCCTCTCCCACCGGCCCTGAGGACAGGACAGAAGTGCCCCAGGGGCATTGAGGGACCCTGTGTACACCCACCCCTCCCCTACTTCACCTACCATGCTTGCATATAAAAACTCAAATGTAAGCCCTTCAGAGAAAAATGAAAATCCCGTGTAATGAGCAGGGGGTTGGCAAAAACTGTGCATCTTTATTTGAGGGATAAACGCTATAATGTTGAAATAGATTGGTTTGATGAGAACCTTTTTTTTTATCTTGGCAAAGGAAAAAATGCTATTTTCTGGGACAGCTTGTTGAGGAAATGAGGCTTTTTACACTTGTGCAGCCTCTCCCATCTATCCAAACCCCTCAGTCGCTAACGAACAGGCAAGTTTCAAAGGAAGCTCAAACTAGTGACTCCACTGAGAAAAAGGACATTGTAAATTCTCTTTGAGAGCAGCTGACTGGCAAATCTCAACATATTTACTGGCAAGCCAGTCAGCCTGTACGTAACATAGGCTGTGAGTAACCCAGTATTATTCTTGTGCCTGCTGAGAAAGACAGAAAATGCACAAGCAATTGTGAATGCAAGTCATTAGGAAACCAAGTCAGGCTTTTAAGTTTACAGGTTACAGAATATCTTGTTTTGTAAGAAAGGCTCAATCTTTAATTACCTGGAGAGAATTACTTTCCCTGTTATTTTGTGCTGTATGGGTATTATTAACTTTTTACATAAATCTGGATTCTAGAAAGGGAAACCAAAGTTGGTTAATGAAAACAACCACCCTGTAGGGACACAGTAGTTCAACAGATGATCAAAAAGACCTTCACATCATTAATCTGCATGATTTCATGATACTGCTTTTGAAAGAATTAAGAAAAATAAGTATTTCTCTAATGTAGGTATGAAGCTTCCTTTAAAAGGTCTGTCCCTCCTCCAAAACTAGTTTGCCCAGAAGCACTGCACAGCAACAAAGACTTTCTCAAATTTGAAACTAAATCATTAACCAGAAAGCACTCAGTGGGAAAGCACTTCTTGCTCAATATAAGAGGTTTCATAGCCATCATGTCTGCAGCCTGCCATTTATTCATTAATTCTCAAATGAGGGATTATGAGCATAGACAGTGTCCCTTTGTCTTCCAGCGTGGCACATTGAGGATATAACGCTGAGTCCCTTATTAGTGGGTGTCCTCCTCACCCCTCACTCAGAGACAGAACTTCTTGTATGATGACAGAAACCATACAGCAACCTCCAGCCAATGCGAACTGTTGGGTAACCAGTTAACAAAAAATGGTTATTTCACAGCAGCCTCTTCCAAGCTCCCAGTATATGCAAAATCTGCCGAGATCGCATCCCTGTGCTCTCACACCTCCAACAGCCCTTCTTCTACATTTATCTAAGCTCCAGCCCTCATCAGATGCAGAAATCTCCCGAGCATCTGTCAGGTGTCCACATGCTATGCAGCAGATTACAGAAAAGCAACCCTTCTGAAAAAGCATGCCTATTAAATCTGGAAGAGCGATAACAGTATCCAAGTTCTTCAATTTAATGAGGCAACATCACTTAGGGCTGACTCCTACTAAACGTATATAAGGAAATAATTCCCTTGTAATGAACTTGTGCGGCAGCCGGCTTTGTCCTTTCTGCTAATGATAATAAATTCCATCTAAATTATTTCACATACTGAATAGCTGGTGTACTGTACCTACCCTTAGCCCTGTATGCAAGGACAAAATAGCAACTACACTAAAGGTAAAAAGGTGCATCAATAACTTTTTCCTCTTTCGCCATACCCTGACATGATCAGCAATATTTTTGGCAGGATGCAAAATGCAAAGCTTGGCAGGGAACTGTTTAGAAGCAAATGACTTTTTTCAAAGGTAGTAGTGAGGAAATATGCAGAGTGAGATACAACCAAGAGATATCTGCCTGCTTGTAATCCTACTTCTACACGGCTAAGGAAGATGGTACAGCTAAATAAACAGGTTATGAAACATGGGCTGTCAGTGCAATTGAACGACAATCTATCTTATAGCTGCACAGGAATAACTTCTACTGCAACAATTTTTGATCTAGCATGACAGGATGGTTTTTGAGGAAATATGTCAATAGTGTAGCAACAGGTAAAGAAAATGCCCAAGTAATTTGTCACATCTTTGTCAACCCCAATTCAGGCATGCAAGTCATTCTGTAACAAGGCATCATCTTTTAGAAATTGGAGTTGCGATGACTTCAGAAGCTTAAGTTTCTAACATGTGGTTGATTTGGTTAGCCAAGGTATAATTTTGTAAATCTACTCAGCATGTATGAGTGGTATGGAAAGCAAGAATCCATACGGGCATGTACTATGCATCTATAAGGCATGATAAAATGACTGAGGAGAAAACAGCAGTCCTTCCAGACAAACATTAACTTTTGCAAACATTATCCCATTACTACCCTAAGCACTTGTCATACATAGGAGACATGAGGCTTTGCAAAGCATATGTGGTTTGGGAAGAGAAAGGGAGGCTGATACTAATAGGAGCTGGCACCACGCCACGGCTGAGGCTAACAGGGAGAGAATTTGTGAACATCACCTCTGTCGACTCATCACCGGGTGGATGCTGTGCATTTTGTTCGTTCTTTTCTGGAAAAATGTCGGTTCAGTTAATCCAATCAAGGATGGATCAGGGTGTCAGAATCAGTTTTCAAACTGTCAGAAAATAAAGCAGCTCCTCATCACTTAAAGACTGAATTACTGTTGCCTCAAGATAAAATATTGGTAATATTAACAATTTGGTTCACAAATCATACCTCTTAATGCAAATCACTTTTATTTTCAAAATGTTCCTAGTTACCACAAAGTACATTCAGAGAAAACTGTAATTCAAATTTTTAGTCTCATCTTCACAGTTTTTATTAAATTACTATTTTACCTGTTAAGAAAAAAAAATATAGTTTTTTTTAGTTTTTGTTTTTCCCTATTCTTCTTCAACTGACTCTTTTGGTTTTGGCCCCACTGACTTCATTATGGTCCTCACACATTAGAAGTGTTATTTATATGAACTAGCCTCAGGACTTCTCCAAAATAAATGCCAGTGGTAAATTAATTCCTTAATCCTCTTTATGCCACAGGATGCAAATCTGTACATATAACATTTGCTTATCTACTTTTGGTATTAATTCTTACATTTTTAATCGCTTTCCATTCTCTACCATTTACTTATGCTATTCTGTTAAATAATGAATTTAGAGAAGGAATTCAACAGCTCAGTCACTTTCAGAAAATTAAATGATCTTTTCATTTCATGGAGGGCACTGTGTTGTCAGGGTTTTTTTAAAAATAATTTCCTTTGTTCCAAAGTACAGAAGTAAAGGCACCCTGTTATCAAATCTGCCTCAGAAATACATAACTGGAAAGTGGCATTGCAGAAAAGGTGAATATTCTTTATAGTAGAATGAAATACATTAATGTTCAAGTCTATGGGGACAGGACTTGGAAAGAAAATGAACTACTAAAACATAATGAAAAATGGGCTGTACTTTTTCAAAAGAACCTTATAATACATGGCTTCTTACACTTTTAAAATACCTTTTTTTATATTTACCATGTATTTATTATTCCAGTACTCTCTACTATTTACATTTGTGTTATATTGGACATCGGAGGACAGCACTACACTACAGACTGTCCAAGTCTATAACTAATATTGCAAACGATGCATAAATTTATTGCATCCACATTTATATATAATGTTGTGGTAAAGTCTTGAGATGGTACACATTTTTTCCCCACACATAAAAGCCCCCTCATAAAAAAAAAATGCATTTTAAGAGCTTTTTTTGGTAACAACTTCCCCTTTCAAAAGCTGGCCCAAATCTAATTTTTATTATCCCATCAAACCAGAGTGTTGGAAAGGAATTAAAGAAGCCACCTGACTGTTGGCAGGCTCAAACATAGCTCTGCTGTTTCTGGATGTACCTACTGAGGGAATTCTACCTTCGCAGGAGCTGGAACCTCAGCGGCCACCCCGGCAGCCTCGGGCAGGGCTTGCTGGCTCAGGCACTGGCTGGTGTCTTTAATGTCCGTCTTCACTCATTCATGCCACAGTTCTGGCCTTCCTCCCTATCCACAGTGGGAAATCCCATTTCCATTTGCCTTTTCTACATGTGACTACTTGCTCTACATTTCTAATTTTTTATTATTTATTTACTTATTTTTGAAGAGTGAACAGTGTCTCAATTATTTTTTTTTTTCCTAGGGCAGATTCTTTTGACTCATTTCAAACAAAAATGGTTTTGCATTTCCCCAGGGTAAAGACTAGCAAAAATACACTGGTTTCTTGTGCACATATTATAAGTCTTTAAGACCTTTTCCTGAAAGTAACCTTTCTCCCTTGCCCTCCAAATTCAGCACGGGATGTCACCTGCCTCAAGAACATTCCCATCATCATGAAAAACCATCACAATGTTACCAAGCTATAAGACTCTAAAAACCCCAGTGCATACCAACTTCGGGCATTTCACAGCTTAGCCCTCCGCACTCCTCAAACCCCCATGTTTCGGGTGCTCAGAATGAAAATATCAGCTCTTCATCACTCTCAGATCTACTGCTGATAGAATCGAGATGCACCATCTCCCAGTGATTAACTATCACCTAGGCAAGGCTGCTGGAGTGAGACGTTCCTGCCAGAGCATGGATCAGACACCAGGACTGCAAAAAGGTGCTGAAAATACAGCTGGGAAGGAAACGCAACAGGAGAACATAACCACAATCACAGTGCAGTTATAGGAACAATATTAATGCTGTATGGTTAACATGGTTTTGCTGAGTAATACGAAAATATGAATCTTGGAGTCTTCCAGTTCAACTAATGAAGACTAATTAAGCAATAAGAAATACTTCATATAAATCTTAATGAGTTTTTCTAACCCTTCCGTAGTTGAATTAGCTGTAATTAATAAAAAAAATAAGGATGGTAATTTACTAAAGAACCTTTTAGTTTTGGAGAGAAGCTTCCCTTTTCCTACCTTGCCTACAAAAAGGGATTTAAAAGATAAAGGCAAACACTAACCCATTACCTAATAGGGAAAGAATATCAAATCATACTCCACATATGAAATCTTGGCATGTTCAATGCCTTTTTTCCCTTATGTCTTCACAAAAAGACGTTTTACACTGACCAGACCCTCAATATGATTCATTTTAACTAGGAGCTCAGAATACAAGCTGAGCAGAGAGTTAAAGACTGCATGGGCAAGATACAGATGAGCTAGTCATTAAGGATTAAATTTATTTTGAAACACTTCAGGTAGCAGTGGAAGTTCTCTTTAAACTATTAGTAATTATGTTTTAGTGCTCCCAGGGAATGGTTGAGGTCCCAGAGGACGAGAGATGGTCAAACAGCAAGTATTTTTAGAAATGGGAAAAAAGAAGACTACACAGTCTGGATTTATTAGACTGAAAGATCCAGGAACAAATGATTAAACAATTAAATTATGAGCACCCAGAGGAATATAAAGTGAGAAGAAGCTGCTAGAATGTATTTGTGAAGAATTAACTATGTCGACCCAACCTGGTTTGGTTTTGGGTGGGGGTTTTTGGTTTTGTTTTGTTTTGGTGTTTTGTTTGTTTGTTTAATCAGGATAATTACCCTATCAAAAGAAGGAATTAGATGTGATGCGTTTTGAACAAACAAATCCCTCTATCACACTTAGATTAACCAACTTATTATTTTAGACTAATAACTAAAAAAAAAAAAAAAGCAACACCACACTCAAAGAACAATTTTCAACTGTCCTTTTGCAAATGAGGGAACACAGCAGTGCATCTCCACAGGTGTTTGCACTTGGTCCCATATTTTCGTAAGTGACTTAGGTCGCATGAAGTGCCCAGGATCTGCAAGCAGTCCGGAGGATAGCACTAGCCTACCAAATTATCCCAACATGTTGGAAAAAAAAAATAAATCTGAAATCATGAAGATCATTTTGGATATAATCAAGTGCAAAATTTATAACATGCTTTATCGGGTTGCAATACAGAGAAAACAGAGAGGTTAGAAAGGATAAAACCTGAACATGAGTCAGCAACGCGAGTCTGCTGCCAGAAAGACAAGTGGTGTTTGGGGAAATATTAACAGATGTTAACCACAGGACACAAGAGGTAATTATTCATATGAGATTTAGAAAACATGCCCTAGAAAGAAGGATATTTCACTCTATAAAGAGACAGGACAAAAAAGAGTAGACATAGCAGCAATATTCCAATACATAACAGGTTTTAATTAAGAAAACTACAATCTGTTGTACTTTGTGAACATGAGTAACAACTGGCTTCATTCATAGAAGGGAAGATTAAGGACAGATATTATGAAAAGCTTTCTGAGCTATATAGATAGTTAATCATTTTGCTATGTTATCTCCAGGAAGGTGGTTTGGATCCGTCACTGGAAGCCTCTAAAAAAGATCCTGACACAAACATCCTACCTGGAGGCAGGCTATGTGGTGTGGCCCAGCAGGCTGAGCTACATAATCTCTTAAGATTTTATGCCATTCTAACACTTGCATTCTAACACTTTTGGTGTCAAAAAAACCAAGAAACAACATCTTATAGAATCATTATCTCCTCTGGAACAAAATAAAGGTGAAAGAATCATTTAATTTAGCACAACTGACTATTGCTGCTCAGCACAGCACCAGCTTCATATTATCTTTCTCTCTAAAGTCATATTACACAACTGCAGGTCAAATATGTACAAAATTATTTCTTAATAACTTAATTATTTCCAAAATAAGCCATCCATACTTGAGAGTTTGCAAAAAATCTGTCCACAAAGGCACCTCTTTAACCTGGTCCTGTCAGTTTTATGTTTTCCTATGAAACACATTCAAATAAAACCAAAATAGAAAAAGCTACATTGTTACACTTCCGCTTAACACTCCTGTATACGTTGGCTTCCTAACATGGGTCTACTCTATATTACCTTTAGGAAAATGCCATTAAGAAGGAAAATACACTTCCTTCATTGCAATTCTTTGTATTACATATTCATTTTTCTTAATTTAGTATGCATTTGGTAGTCTCATACAGTACTTTGCAGGAAAGTTTATTTCAGCCTCAAACCAGAATTTATATTTCAATTTACTGAAGTAATACACAAACTTTGCTGATGTGAATTTATTTTACCTTTGTATTTTTATGTGATTTTATTAACTCTTTTATATAAAGCTGAATTACAGTTTATTACCAATCTATTTTCTGTGTGTCTAGAAGTATATAGTAATATAGCTACATTTGAATACAGGTACATTTGAAATAATAGGAATAACAAAAGTAGTATTACGCACAATTATTGCTAGAAGCACTCAAAATCAGACATCGTTAATAATAAATGACAACATTATATAAAAGAAATACCATCTGAAAACTGATTTTACATGGCATATTAAAGACTTGATGGCTCAGGAGATGGGTAATAGAATAAAAAGCCTTTCATCTCAAGGTCATCAATTCAAATACAAGTCAGACTGATAGTAACTGAAAGCCGTTTGACGAGAGCTCTAATGAAGCTAGTCTCATTACTAAAAATGTAAGAATAGCCTTAGCATTTAGCCCTTTCTCCTGCCTCTGACAGCAGTAAATACAGGAATCACAAAAAAAGGAGGAGCAGATCCAATTCGGCAGGTAGAGTTGTATTTCTCTTGTTATATGTTGCCAGCCCCAGACTATCACTATTTTAGCAGTTTCCTAGCAGGTACCTGTTTGTTCTGTTCCAAAATTCAACATTCTCAGTGCTGCTGTGTCTTTTATTGCTTAGATAGTTGAAAAATAGAATTGGGCTTTCAGGTCCCCGAGTTACCACTTCATGTGGTCACATAAGCAACACTCATGTCGTTTGAGCCATAATAATTTGGTACATTAATGCATTACCTTTATTTGATACATATCTTAAAAAAAAATAGTAAGGTATCAAAAATATGCCTAAGTAAAGCCATGCACTGGGAAAGAGAAAAAACCCCATGCAAACCAAAGCAACTGTTCAGCTAGCCTCACGTTAGGCAGCAAATAAAGCAAACCACATATGGCATGGCTTGAGAAGCAAATTCAAAGTCTTCTGGAATAAAAGATCTGGTATAATTTCCTTTGTTCCAGTATAATGCCTACATAATTTACTATTGGCTATAGTTAACATGATGGAAAGCACTGATAAGAAACCTATTGATGTTGTCCTTTTGCTCGCCTTGTTAAGCTGAATGAGATTAAAAAAAAAAAAAAAAAATCAACCCAGAAGGAATTTTGTTTTCATATCTTTCATAAGCAAAGCTCAGTGTTTGCACATGCAAACCAATACCTACAAGTACTTGTCTGAAGGTACAAATGAGGACACACAGAAGCATTAGTGTGACATATAGCAAAAGGACAAGTGTTCCCATAATCTCTATTTGGAAACCATAGATTCCTTTTTGAACTGAGGCACTCAGACAGCCTCCCCAGATCCCTTCAAGACTCAGTTATTTTAAGGTTCTAAAAATTAACCACCTCACAACTCATGTAAAGTCCATCTTCAGTAGTACTTGGGTTGAGAAGAGTCATTTTGGTTTACAGAAGTGGCTAATGGATTCATTTTAAAGATATCTAGGTGTCCAAAGATGTAGTTTACAACGTCTGGATAATCAATCCTTTTAACGCAATTTTTCCCCAGTGTAACACAAGTGCCTAATAACGATTATAGACCCTGCCCTTATCCAGGGGAGACAGTAGAGATCCGCAAACTCTCACTTACCTGCTGTGTCTAGAGATGCACCTCAGCATCTACACTTCCCCTACTAAAGCCCTGTGGATGCCTGTATTACAGTGCTGAACTTGATCATTTATTCCTAAATCCTGATAATTTCAAGATATTTCTAACCCATAACTCAGTAGGAATTTCAGATACAATGCTATTTCAAGTTATTTCACATTTAGTACCCAAGTAGGCACTACTGCAACGTGCCCACTTCTCCCAGTTCAGCCCTCGCAGAATCAGATGGGAAGATGCCAGACTGAGCAGCCCTTGGACCACGGCTTACCATCTGCAGTTTTGGGACAGAGAATTTGGTGGTGATACATACAAACTTGAGCTTCACTCAGAAGCTTCGGCTTTATGAAAACTCTTCCTGTGGTGGAGCCAGTACAAATTTTTGAACCCCCATCAGCTCAAGATGTGTGTGCTTCTAGTGTCACCGTGCAGCCTGCACCACTGCACTACTAACCTGATTTTCCCTTGCAAGCGGTCAGGATATAACCAACTCCAGTTACCTGAGATCAAAACTAGAGATGGCTTTGTTTCAGCAAAGAGCTACTCCCTGGCTTGCAATATGAAATAGTCATACTTGAGTCATGTCTGTCCAGAAGACTAACTGGCAAAAGTACAGAAATATGGATTTAAGTGGATTTTGGAGTGTGGAAAAATCCCAAATCCATCAGTTAAGGTCATTAGCTTATGTGACACACCTCAATGAAGTTAATTTTCAGAGATAAGCATGTGACAATCTAACTGGAAGAATTCTCCTTTAATGCATTATTAATTCATTTATTATTACAGTTATTATAATTTTTATGTGGGGCACTGAAGTTCAATTTGTTCTATATCAGCTAATTTTTTTAATGAGCCCTTTCTTCTCCTCAGGATGGGAACTTCTTTAACTAGTTATTTGGCTCTAAAGCAAGTATAAAATGACATGATGGTGTATCCTCTTTATAAATATAGCTTCAAGTATCATGCCCTGAATTTTAAATGAAAGCAAATGAGTACTAACTGTCACATTGCCAAATGTCTTTTAAAAGGTAGACTCACTAACTCTCAATATAGAAACTTTATCAAACAGTTAAATGCAATGAAATCTTAATTACAATTCCTCTAACTGACAAAGAGGAGAAATACATTTAAATAACAAGATCCTGTATAAATGCAGTTATTTGTGGGACAGACACTGGAGCATATATTAACTTAAGTCTGAAGGCTCATGTGAATGGCTTTGGGTTCATCCTCTGGTCATGCAGGGCCAAGAGGTCACGAGGCTGATCCCTGCACTAAGAAACTGGTTCAGTTGTTGAGGAAATGGCATATTAACTAGAAAAGTGGGTGTACTTCTGAACCAAAAGGAAGAAAACAGCAAATTTCCCAAACATACAAATCTGTGACGCACTGAGAGCCAAGCATCCAGCTGCGTACAAAGGCTGCATCACTTTTTGACCTTTCTTGCAAAGAGAGAAGGTCACATTATTTAATAGTCACGTAGACATGGCACTTAGGGACATGGTTTAGTGGTGGACTTGGTAGTATTAGAATTACAGTTGTACTCAATGATGTTAAGGGTCTTTTCCAACCTATGTGATTCTACGACTCTATATAGAAAATTACTCAAGTCTACACTCAGAACGTCATGCCTACATTTCCGGTATTTCTCCCTTGAAATGGTATAGCTCAGTCCATGGGATAATCTCAGAGAGAAGACAGGAGAAAGTTTCTAAGGAAGAAAAACAAAAAGTTTATGCATTTTTGGGGGGCTGTGTATGATGAAACAATACAGAGTGTCCCATAAGAAAATTAGAGCAAATCTACATTCTCTTTGCTCATGCATACCCGAAAAAATAGCCAGCCTTCACATGGTGACCTTTCCAGATGGCTGGTCCTGAAAGATGGAAAGTTTATAACCTAGTTCACAAACTGACAAGAAAGTGAGCTTTTCAGCTCAGAGCTGCTCCTGTAAAGAGATGAGTCAAAATATACCCAGATTTTATGGAGATGTAGATTCACACAGCATCTGAATCCCACTGCCTAACCAGCTAGGGTTTATCAGAAATTAGTAAATTATTTTCTACTTGAAACAATCACTGGCTGTAAGAATAAAGTAAATTGATCAGTGAGTATAATGAAAGAATAAAAATTTTACTAGAAAAAGTTAAAGCAATATTCAGACAGACTACATTTTATCAATAACTTTGTGAATTTTACAAGACCACAAGAATACACAAAATGAAATTCTGCAGCAGTTACACAAGAGCTATGCTTTCAGCCCTGATCTCTACAGTAGTCAAGGTCAGTGAGTAGAATACAGAAAATCCCAGTAAAAAGTATCTCAAAAGAAAGTTATAGTGTAAATAATTTCAATTATACAGAAAGCTCCTATTAATCCAAGTTAATGAGAAATGCCTATTCAAACTCTGCGTATTGGTAGCACAGACTCCCTTTTCATCAGCCACAAATGAGAAACTGAACACAAAATCATACGGGTTTTTAACAAATAGGATTAAAAAAAAAAAAAAAGAAAAGAAAAAGAGGCAAGAAAAAAACAGATAGAAACCCCTTGCCAGTGTGATTATTTCCTCCAAGCACATCTCAGTACAGGAAGGGTCCACAGGCACTAAAATTCCCTGGTGACAAGGCATCCTAGAGAAGCCCAAGACATAAATAACTCTGTGGCTCCAAGACCCTTTTTCACTGATGAACAGTTGTTGGCAATGTCACCACTAAGGCCCTGCTCTTCCGCTATTTATTTTCAACATGTCCCAGGATACTTTAAAGAAAGGCAATGTCTGCCCACCACTTTGGATCCAGCCCCTCTACCAGTGTTTGGGGTAACTCACTGCCTCAATGGCCACCCTGACCAGCTGTTGGAAAGCAGAATGGAAAATTTCCTTTGAAATAATCAGAATGGAATAATTATAGCACCTTTTCTTACAGATTGAAGGACCAAACAGATTTGAGAAGTTTTTTTTAAAATATAAAATCACAGGCTCCTTGCCAAATAGGTGCTGCAATAGGACAAAGCCTAGCTTAGGGCTCAGCTACACATATAATTAGGAATTACTGTTTGTTTAACATCTAAAAAGAGAAGACAAGTCCCATCTGACACTAGAGAGTTTTCAGACTTTGAAAGTATGTCCACATACCTCAAGTAATTAAAATCACATGGAATTATTCCAAAACATAGATACATGCACACACAAAAATAAATACACACGCACATTTATGCTTTTATAGAAAGCATATTAAAGATAGAAAAGATATCAAATGAGTCCAAAATGTTTATGATGACATTAACTGTTATGATTCATAAATAAATAAAATTTACATCCAAACCACAAATACTTCATTTTTTAAAATGCATTTCTAACCAGTATATGCAGCTGTTTCTTCATCAACGCATGGTCAATTTGCAGTTTTACGTCTGAATCATTCTCCTCACTTTACTGCATCTAGAGAGAAAGACAAATTTGCAATTAGAGTAACGGTATTTCACATGTAGAATTAATTTAAAAATAGCATCTTTATCAGTATAAATCCTTTATTTTCTTTCCCCTCTATATCACTCGGTTTATGTCTGATCTCATTCTCTTTGCCCTCCATTTGACTGGAAAAGGACAGGTTTTTCCATATTTGAATAACAGAAGAAAGATACCCCATGGAATAGAAAAATGGGCTGAAGTGAGAAGATCTGATTCTTATTCTAAATCTGGTTTGTGACCTTGGAATGAGTCACTGCACCTCTATTTCTCCTCTCTTTCTTTGCCTTTCTTGTCTACTCAGATTACAAGCTTTCTAAAGCCTGTTACGTGTTTATACAGTACAAAACAGATAAGATTCAGCTTTCATTGGAATCACTAGATAACACAAAACCAGAAAAAATAAATCTTATCATCCATTACTTACAATATTGTTCCTTATAGTCCACTAACATGAAACATAATTTCAAAATTATTTTCAATGTTTTTTTTTTTAAAGAAAAATAATTAAAAATGCCCATAAAAGTGTATTCAAGAAGAAACAGATCCTTTAAATGTTTTGTTTCCAATAACATTCTCCCCACTTTAAGCATATTGACCAAGAGTTGTGTTTCTGTATCAGTCTCTCGTAAATGTGGATACGATGCACCTCTGCTATTGAACTAGCACCTCGATATTCACTCCTGGTTGTGCTGTGGTGCACAATGGGCATGCTCTGCTACATGCTGGGAGCAGCAAAGGCAATGGGAAGACTTTGGAGCTTTAAGACCACTTTTCTTGGTCTCCCAAAAGAGAGTATGCACACACTGTGTAAATCCCAGGCTATACTCCAAGCACCAAGGAGCAAAAGAAGCACACAAGCTTTTTTCCTTTGTGGGTCACCTTTAAAAGTGATTTTCTTTTAAGACTCTCTGTATGAATGACAAGATATTCAGTGAGCCGTCTTAGGGGAAAAGAAGTGATAAAGAAAAATTCAGCTAACCTATTTTCTTTCCTGTCACTATTTGATAATCTCTTTATCTGGTCTCATTTAACCAGTTGCAGACAGACTTATTTCCCCATGGACAGACCCAATCCTTCTTCCAAAGCACACATGTGCACATGCACCTCCTTTCCCACAGCATTTCAAATTTATATTGTAACATCTCTGCTGGTTTGGTGTATATATAGCCAAATTCAGCTTACATAGGTGTGCAGGTACAAGCTGTACATGCTTGTTGCGACACACATCTTTGGCCTTTCACAGAGTTTCTGTGATTATGGGCACACACAGAACATTCATACAAACCTCTCTGTCAATTCAAGTACACAATTTCACTGAAACACAATTCACTAGCATATATGTTTCAAACTTCAACCTCTTCGTCAATAAATTATGGTTTCTGATGTGAACAAAAAATATTTCCTGAAGCTCTGCAGTGATTTAGGAACCTCAGCTCTACTTTCAGGTGTACCTTAATCCTTCTTCACTTCTATTGAGGCTTTAGCTTAAAAACCCAAACCCAGTCCCACAAACATTCATACGGGCTTGCAAAGCAGAGTAGAAAATCCCTATCACGTGAATCAGTGTAAAACAGAGACTATTTTCAGTATTTCAGTTTATCACAGGACTGGATTTGAAAAGTTCAAGACCAGAGATGCTGCTATTACATCAGGTCCAGACTTCCTGGCATTACATTTCCCCCAGCTACCTCTATATTAATCCGATTCACTTGTAATTGATTAAAACGCTCACCCCAGTTTAAAAAAAAAAAAAAAAAAAATTGCATACGTGAAAAAAGAGGAAATTTAATATTAATTCTGAGGGAGGAGGGAATTACAATTCATATGTCTCCCTCCAGCTTTATAGCTGAATTCTTTTTAATCAGCTGTCTCCTATCTTTACCAGCTATTTGTCTGCTTTTCCCATTTATGCTGTGCATCATGGACTTATCGATCTAGTAAGCCTTAAATTACAGCTATCCATACAAAAAAAAAAAACCAGCAGAGACAAACCATAACACCATAACAGGAAAGACCAGACCTGATAAAGGATTTCTGAAGCACTACTCATTTTTGCTAAAAGAAAATCTTAATAGAATTTCCTGGTTAGACAGTCTGTAGTACAGAAGTTATCAGAGCACTGTATGGAGAGAGGAATGGTAAATAGAGCTCTCAAATTGAAGGAAAGGATTTGTATCAAAAATGGTCGTACTGAAAATCATAGGAAATCTTGGGAAGAAAAAGCCACAAGATACAGTATTAGTAACATAGTCTGGGTGTTTACGTTTGATTTATTAGAGCCAGCCAATTTGTAGCAGTTCTTGCTGTTTCAGGCATAGTGTAAACAGACATGAAGGATTTATCTCTTTCCCAAAGAACACTAAAAAATACTTAACATTAAAAGGGCAGAGCACGAGCAGAGTTGATTTCAGTGCTCAAGTACATCTACTGCAGCTCCAACTCAAAGGTTGCTAAAGGGTGTCACTTCAGGCTTTCCCCAGTGAGCTACCAGGACTGTCCTGCTGAGGGAACTGGGGCACTCTGGGCTCTGTGCTGTTATTAGTGCTGTGCATGGAAGTGTCCACGAGGCCATTTCTAGGCTGCAGAAAATTTGCACCAGCAAAAAAGATCTATAAAAATTGCATTTAACACTGCACTGGAAAAAAAAGAATTGTTGAAACAACGTGTGTCTTAATGAAAAAAACTGTCTCCCAGTCCATGTTGAAAACTTAACCTGCTGTTTGCTTTTTCATTCCTTGCACGCTACAAGGGAAAAATCTGCAGCCTTGCAAACAGGGATTATGATGACTGTCATGAAGATCTCCTGGTCTGAGTCAAAGTGCTTAGGTCCCCTGCTCTTGTACATCTGTTAGAATTCTTAAAGATAAGAAATAAAAATATAATATTTTCCTATGTCGTCATGGGAAAACGTCTGCATGTCTGGACTCCCAGTGCTGCTTCTGTTTCCTGATTTGCAACTGCATTTTACTGCTACAATGTTCCATAAGTACAGTGACTTTGGTCCTTCAGTTTTCCAAAAGCTTAAAGGGAGCTGACAGATTTCTAAGTGAAGGAATGCAGTTCACACTTTTATTCACTCAGCTGGTCGTTTGCTGAACTCAACACTGTATTTCAGCCCGGTTACACATGGTGCTGAGAAGGGGAGAAGCAGCATGGCACAAAGATGGCTTTAAGACATCTCTGATCCCCATGTTGAGCTACCTGGGGGCTGCTTGGTCTCTGAGCAGAACCGGGAGCCAGTGCTGCAGCCAGGATTAGGGCTGGCATCACCCGCTGCCCCTGGCCATGCCACAGATGGCACAGGCAGCTTCCTGGGCTACTCATCTACCGACTGCAGAGGGAGAACAGACTGGAGCAGGGACAAGTGGTCTCTGCTGCAATGTGACCTTCACGTTTCGTTCAACCATTTCTCCCTAAAAGACACATGAATTGATGAAGTATGAGCCTATAAGCCAGGCTCAGATAAGCTTCTGAAAACGAGAAACTAAATATTTAAACGTTACTTGAATCATGCCTGCTGCAGATCCACACATCACTGAGGAAAATAATAGGTTTGGCCCAGGGGGCTTGACGAAGCAGAACAATTTCAAAGGGGAATGCTGGCCAGGATGAAGCTGCGATGTTGCTTTGGCCACTCTCCTGCAGCAAAGCCCACCCAAAGCTCTCTGCTCTGCATGTCCAACCTGCTGAGACCCGACTCTGCATCTCAGTGCACACCGTGACGGTTTATCCTGTTGCTGAGCGCATCGAGTGACACGTGGATGGCAAAGGGATGAAAGGACCCAAAATCCCAGCACCCAGGCCTGGGCAGCATTCCAATCAGCTCCAGCAGCACTGTGAATGAGGAATATGCTTCACTTATGCAGATTAATAGCAGAAGGTTTTTTGAGAAGGAATTTTTGCCAAACAATAAAAAGATGCATTAAGCAGTTTGGAAAAGAGCACTGGATGAAACAGATAAACTGTAGTCACAGCAAAAGATTCCTGTTTTTACAGCTTATGGATCCCATGTAAGAGGGATAATATTGGCTGAGAAAAAGAGAGCAAGAGGGAAAAGGTCTTAATTATTGAAGAAACAAATATTTTCAAATGTAATTTTACCCATGTGCATTATGAATAAAACAAAAAAAAAGATGCAGTGCTGCTGAGAAAAATCAATACAACTGTTTTTCTACCTCTTAATAATATGATCATTTTCTTTTTAGCAACAGGAAACTGCTAATTTTACAAGGATAAAATTAAGATGTTCAGTTTCGTAGACATGGTTTGCCAATATTTCAGTTTTCCCACCAGGAAAAAAATGAATTAAAAAAAATGTGTTTCAGGTCAATCTCACATTTAGAATAATGTGGCTCACAGTACTGCAAGCACAACGTTGCAAGTTTCTGAAGTATGTGTTTATTTACTACTGAAAGGGCTATTGGAATATGAACAGAGCCTTGAAATACCAATCATAGCTGTCTAAGAGCACCACATGAGGTTAACCAACAATTTCTGTGATTTACTTTACCAATAAAAGAAGGCAGCCATGAACAAGGTTTTGTAAATCAAGCATATTGGGCCAGATTCTGATCCACAATTACTCAAGCATAAGAAATGTTATGGTGCCTTTCCAGTACATAATTGAGGCCTGTAGTGAGCTTAGCAATATAGATGTATGACATTAAAAACTGTTACAGCCATTACCGGAAAAAAGTCAACTTGGCTTTAACATACATAAAAAGGCTAATGCATACACATGCACACACACTCTCTCTCTTAGGCTTGTCACTGGCCAGGCACATCACAGACATTTTTCCCTACAGCAAATGTCAAGGTCTGTGCAAAAGCATCCAAGTCTCATGTACAGCACTGCCACACGATCAGGGCAGGCAAACCTTCTAGTGGTTAAACTTCATGCCATGACACACATGCAGTCATTGAGCTTAAATTTACAGTGAACACCAGGTGTTACTGTCCCTTACGGGAAATTGTGACTGGTAGAGAATCACCTCTGTCAATACTTCCCTCCTTGGTCAATAAATCCTGAAAATCAATAAAAGTCAGTGAGCAAAATTGCCACCATCCCAGAAGTCAGTGCATACCTTGGGGTAAAATTTGGCACCCTTAGTATCTACTTATTAGTTAGAATGATTTTGCATTTAAGGTCCCCATGGTATAGAGCGCACTTTCACTTGATTTTAATAACCTTCTAACGCACAACACAACTCTGTGCCACAACCTTGCCCTCCACTCTTTAACATACAGTATGTGCAAACTGAATGGCACATGGGCTGAGAAAAGGATTTTTCCTGAACTAATAAGGCAGCATCATGAGTATCTACATGACAGCTAAAAAACATCCAACGTTTTTCATGAGACCTATGCGTTCATTTCAAACAGTGAAGTTTCAAGAAAGAATACAGCCAGAGAACCTAGTCCTGTGTTTTCCAGATACAAGTTAGATTTCAACTATTTATACCCATGTGCCAAAACACACAGTCATTCTCAGATATCCTGGAGCAAATCTTTAACCAGGATAAATCAACATAGGGGTTTTTTTGAAGTTATTTTTATTTACAGCACCTGACAAACTATTTCCCTAATGTTTCCTGGTTAAAAAATTCATACACGCAGTATGCAAATGTAAAGTGGAAAAAAGCATCCTCAGTTAGAACACAAAAGTCAATCATATGCAAATTGCCATGATACACGAACTCAGAAAGAACAGGACTTAACCCATAAGTCTCAGTGCAAACAATGTAAAAATGATTTTTACATTATTTTTAAAATAAACAATTTTGTTGCTACCTTGCTCACAACAGAATTGGAGTACAGTTTTAATGAAGGTATACTTTTTTTCTTGTTGCAAAGACTCTTCACTGTTAATCTGTAATTTTCAGGCTATTTTTCCATGAAAATGCCTTTTAAATGCACTTGAAAAATGTCAAGCACTGAAATCGGAAACTTAACCTTATGTGATTCTATGTTCATATTGTTAATGACCATACAGACTAATAAGTAACTTATTTGGCATCTGAAATGATAAGAAAAACCTCAAAACAAAACTTAGATTTCTAAACCAAACTGGCAAATTATTTACAAAATATTACAAATTATTTAAAATTTCGCTAGAGAATTACTTATAAAGGTTAATGACTTTCAAATAGAGAAAAGAGAAAAATAAAGTCAATAGACTGAAGCTGTTCATTATAACTCATTTGTTCAATTCTAAACTTGATTTGGCTCTCAGCTCTCCACTTGCTTATAAGACACTCAAGCCACACAAACAAGGTGATATTTGTTCGCATAACAATATTGAACCCCTATATAGCACTTTTCGTCATCAAATCTCAAAGCATTCCGCAAAGAAGGAAAGCTTTGTTATTCCCAATTCAGACAGGGAAATTGCAGCAGTAGGATAATTGCAGAGCCAGAAATAACACTTCCGAGATGCAGGCTAATGGCCTACGTAATAAGTAACAGCACAGGGAATTTTATTAACACAGAAGATGACTGAGGTCAAGATGGGTGATTTCAGTATCACAACTTTTGAACTGCTGAAAGCACGAAGAGAAAAGTGCAACTGAAAAAATATATCGGTTCAATGAATTCTTTACTTCGGCACTTCAGAGTTGAAGTATGCTATTAACTCCTCCTGCACATTGATGTGCACGAAGACTTTATACCAAACAATCCCCCTTGAGAAATGCTATTAAGAAAATGCTTATGTTATAATGGTACCCCAAATGCTTACAGTCCAAAAGAGTTTCAAGTATATATTTTGTCTATCAGAAAAAATACGTTTCTGCCGGAAAAGACACTGTATAGATTAAAAGATTTTAAAACATACGCTCAGAAAACAGAACTTTTTGTCAGAAGAGACTGTGTCTCAAGACTTCTACACATGGAGCTCTGCTGTAAAACAGGTCATAGGTCTGTTGAGAGCAAACGCTTATGGGTCAGAATCAGAGAGGCCAACAAGGAGGACACTGCTGCGCATGCTTGCAACCCACCACATAACCAAGAACTGGAAATGGATAAGGCTTTATTCAACCTTCACAATCAAAGGCCAAGTGATCCTTGAGACCTTTAAGCACCCTGATATCTGCTAAGATGGTGGTGCACGAGTGATGGAGATTTCATGAGTGCGAACACAATATTGGTGCAGAACTTCAGGGGAGCAGTTTGGCCTGCTCAGGCAACTAGCAGGTGTAATATCATGGATGACTGCCCTGGGGTGCAGAAAGAACAGGGTAGTTCCTTGATCTTCAAGGAAAACCTCCTCAAAGCATGAGAATAATCCACCCTGATGAGTGGGAAGTGGAGCAGACGTGGCAGAAGGCTGACTTGGCTGAACATGGAATCCCTGACTGAGCTCAAACACAAAAAGAAAGTGAACAGAAGGTGGAAGCGGGGACAGGCTACGCAGGAGGACTGTGGAAACCTTGCCCAGACTTCAGGGACAAAATTAGGAAAGCCAAAGCCTGAGTGGAGTTCGAACTGGCAAGGGATGGTATGGCCAACAAGAAAGATTCACCCATAGGTACATCTGCAGCAAAAGAAAAGTGGGACTGCCATTCAGTGGCATCTCAACAGGCTGACAGAAAGCTTACAACCTACAGCCAAAGCAGACATGAAGCTCTGCAAATGGAAACCCACAGTGCAGAAAGCAGCTCTAGAGAAGACAGCCTGGGGGTTGAACAGGAGTCAGCAGCTATAGTGATGAACACCAACCACGTGCTGGGTTGCATTCACAGGAGCATGGCCAGCAGGTCAAGGACAGCAATTATTACTCTCTATTCAGCACTTGTGAGACTGCATCTGGAACAGAATGTCCAGTTTTGGTTTCCCTGTTATAAAACAGACGCTGACAAACTGGCAAAAGTTCAGCAGAGAGGACACCAAGATGATGAGGCGGCTGCAGCACATAAGTTATGAGAAGATGCTGGGAGAACCGCATTTGTCTAGCCTGAAGAAGAGAAGGTTAACTACTGTTTTCAACTGGACAAAGTCCTCAGCAACCTGATCTAACTTCAGTCATGCCTACATTCACCAGGAGTTTGAATCAAATTACCTCCAAAGGTCTCTTACAACTTAAATTATTCTACAATTTTAATGATTTTCCCTTCACTTTTATTTATGATAGGGTATGCCCTTCTAAAGTATCACTGGGAAATAATTATTATGAATTTGTGCAACATTTCCAAATGCAATTAAAAATTCCATACGTTTGAGAAATATCCCTCTGCAGTTGAAGAATATCATGGTCTAAAAGCCAGTCAGCTGAAGCCAATTAAAGCGTGATCAACCTCCCATGGCACTAAAATGCCTAATTGAACTTCTACCCTCTGTGCAAGGTGAAGATTTTTGCTTTCTCCACACCGGAGCCAAAAAATGAGGGTCTCACTGCTCTGTGCTTCTGTAAGTCAAGATCATTATCAAAACATAACAATCAAAAGAGGAGATGCCTGCATTGATTAAAATAATGGTATTCCATCCTCTGAGAAGAAAGAATACTCCCTTTGCAAAAAGATGACCTCAGATGTTTAGTTACAGACACCTATCTTTACCCTCCTGGCAAACAGAGAATGTGAGGAGGAGCAAGTGACACACAGGCATATTTAGAATTAGACTTCAAAAGCAAATGGTTCGTTAGTGTAACATGAGAAAAACTAAGACATTTGAATGAACAGCTATGGTCTAATAAAACCTGAGCTTGGTTTTTAAAAAAAGAGAAAAAATAAAATGTATGTCAATTGAAATATAGATAAACTTAACAATAAAAATCAATTGGTATTTATAGATACTGAATAATGCACTCATTACTATTCATTCTTATTACTGTTCATTTTGCAACCGTCACAAAAAAATATGGTGACTGATTGACAGCTTTTAAAATATGTTTATGTCTGAAGAACCAAAACAGCTGAAAGAGATCTGGAATTCTGAATTCAAAAAAACTGTACAAACTGCCAACAGTAATCTAATCTTCTCATAATTCCCCCTTTAAAAAAAAATTCAGATCTCCCCAATCTTTTGAGTTAATTTGAGTAATCCTTTTGCTTTCCTTCTTTTTTTTGGTGGGGAGGGAAAAAAAAAAAAAAAAAATCATGTTTCCCTTCTTTTTAGCTTTACTGAGCTGTGAAAATCTCTGTATATCAGAAAGACTACAAGTGACATTTTCCCCTAATTAGTCCATAAAAATGCTAATTTTTCTAATGAATCAGATTGAAATATCACAGGAGTAGGTAATAGCGCGAATACGGAGTTTGCTTATGGGGTAGGTTTTCAGATTCATTTTGCTAATCACTACCACAGCACTGGGCAACTTACAAAGCCAATGTTATGATGAGGTTAGAGAGGCAAAACATGCTCATCTCAATTTTTGTTCAAAATAAAGACAGTTACATGCATATGCACTCACAGTGACCATGCATTCATGCATATTTGTAAAGAAAGGCAGACCCACAGTATTTACAGCCTGGATCCTCAGCTGCAGCAAGCCCTTCTCTCCACATTACAAGCAGAGGTCCTCTGCCTGTTTACCCAAGCTGAGGATGCGACCATAAATCTTTATTCTGCCCAATTTTACTGTTAATATAAGCCATTTCTGAAACCAATAAAATAATACTTTCTTTTTTTCGTGTACCAGTAGCTAATAATGTCACCAGTTTGAACTGTACAAGCAAGAGACTGAAATCGTTGGCTGTCTGCCTCACAGCATCTTTATTTTTTTTCCTGCACTTACACTTTTGCTCCTGCTTTCTGTGCTGGCTCATACTAAAGCACTTGTATCCAAGCCACAGATCTAGGAAGGAGTGGTCTTTTTTTCAAGTAAAAAAATCTAGTAGAATCAATGAGCTCTTAGAGGAAATCTCTTAGGTCTTGACCTTCAGGGTGGCCTTTTACTCTCTAAACCCCATGTAAAACAGTGATTCTGTCAGTCAATCTTTAGTAAAAGATTTAAAGAAAGGGTCTGTTGCCTATTGGTGGCACCAGAAATCTAAGCAGGAATTAAGCAGCTTGAAAAAGCCTTTAAATTCAACTCATCATTCTCTCAGAGCTCTCCATATATTCTTTATGGCCCTGTGTTCCCTTACCCCTTTGATCATTTCATATTGAAGTAGTCTCTTGTTTAATACGTAGCTAAGATGACTGCATGATAACATCAAAACAGAAGGGAACATAAAGAACATGAAAGAATATGAAGTCAATAGCTTTGCCGATCACCATACATAAACAGGCTTAGTTAAAAGCTGTGGCATTACAGTGCTGTCTTTATGTTCTCACAAAGCTGCACAATGTGTTAAGACCAACTACAAGCTGAAACTAATTATTAAAACTACATTGAGTTTTCTTTTCTCTACTTTAATTGTTGCTAGCTTTGCTCAAAGGATATATATCTGCAAATCCAGCAACTACCTTTGTGTTTCATTCAAGAAGCCCACCACACCAGCTGGTCTAACCATCTTTCTGTTGGAAATCAGGGTTTCCTCAACACATGGAAGCTGCACACATCCATAAAACATAGTCCTTCACCCTTGTACCATCATACTTACCACAGAGTTCCAACCATGCTCTAAGCAGTTCAAAAGTTATTTTTGACAAGAAGCACAAAGGGAGAAGAATTTTCTTTGAAATCTCTCTCATGCTCTTTTAGGAATGTTAAACCAACTCAAGAAAAAAAAAAAAATTGATAACACAAGACTTTGTCTTCTTGATCCCAAACATCTTTCTGGTTTAGTGTTTACATAAAGCTACATAGTACGTTTTGGAGGCCAGACAGACAAAAAAGTTGATGTCTACCATCTAGAATTCATCTCACACTTGGTTTTCATACCATATTTCTTGGCTGCCTACACTCATGCTAATCTGCTAAAATCACTTTACCCACTTGGAAGGCAACATATCACTTGTACTCAGTTCTATTATTCATCAGACAACCACAATGGCAGCTCTATGACTGACTGCTAATTATCCTTTCCCACTGGATGTCAGAGACAGTTGCATTTTTGGCAGCAATTTATTCTTCTTCCCATGGAGTCATGAGGTGGAAGCTGGGGCCTATTGAAGTCAGTGACAAAAGCCCCATTGACTTAATTGTGTCGGGAATTCATCTTTTAATGGAAAGAGACCCGCTTAAGTGTTATTTAGTATACTATGTCAACACTGAGATAACAACTGACACAAGAACAACATACACATTAGCAGTGGTGCCAGGATGGGACACAGAACTCAAAAGCTCTGCACACTGTGAAATCCCTGTCATGGGACCAGACAGGATGGTGGCACATTCACATTTCAGGTGAGAAAGAGAACAACCAGAGAACAACCTCATGTCTGGACAAACTCAGTGCACACAGCATGGTCTGTAATACCTGGAAACAGCAGTACCTTGCTAGTGTGATGGAGGCACCTCATTTGCTTGGTTGGCTGGATCCATACTGCAGCCTGTAGGCTGGCTTTTACATATCTAGCGTCTAACAGGGAGATCAGTTGCTGTCTACAAAAGCAGTTTGGAATAGCTACTGCACTATAAATTCACAGCATATGCTGCACCTTAACGTCTTTAATAGAGGCAAGAGCTAAAAAGGCGATGAATGGGAAGGCAAAGAAATCTCACTTTTCACTGACTTCCCTTCTGTTTACCCATCTTAAACATGCTGGTAAGAAGTATAACAGCATTGTCCAAAATGCTCACTTCTTAAAGGAAAAGTCATAGTTTTCACCTGGAGAATGTCTCATGTATGTAAATGAGAAATGAGACAGAAAATTCAAGTGTTGACAAACACATAGCTTCCAAAGTACGACATGCTTTGAAATAGCTTTGCTGGTTTGGGTTTTCCCCTCTATCTCCAGATAAGCTATTCTGACTTGTCCTGTCACTGAGCTAGTGACCTCACTTGCGTAAATCAAAGTGTTTCACTTTTGCATCCTTTCACTCCCAGTTGGAGGACCCGCTCATCTTCCTCATCACTCCTCAGTACTCCCTTCCTCCTTCCTCCAACTGGCTCTTCATTCTATAGAAACAGAAGATGTTGTAATAAACCATCACCACACCAAGAAAATGGGTACCCAAGCATCCACAAATGCACACACTTGGTTCAGGACTGTTCTCTGTTTCTGCACAGCCTCCTCAGGCTACATCTCTTCTGGCTGTCTCTGCATTCATGTGTGCCATTCGGCTCACATCTGGCCCATGCTCACTCTCTGCCTTCCGTATTGCTCCCAGACTCAGTGAAGAAAGCTCTTTCAGCTGTTCATCTAACTTCTCCACTTTACAGTAGCTGAGGATATAGTCACCAATTCCTCCAGTCAACATGTTGATCACAAGTGAACAGCCAAAGTTTCAGCAGAGATGTTTGCATTTTGCAATGGTCTTTGCAGAGCAAAGCCATTCCTCGAGCTAAAAGCATCAGTGGGGTGCAGGAATAGAGCCAGGTCCAAGAGTGAGGAATCAGCATGAACCTGTCCTCTTTTAACCCCCCTGCCCAAGCTTGAGCAGGTCTGGGAAGGAGAGTCATCTCCCAAGAACAGCAGCAACGACGAGTCAAGCTGGAGGCAGTTTTTAGCTGTTGGTCAAGACCAGCAGTTGTTTTAGCAGCCATCCTGCCCAAACCAAGCTCAAGATTATTCTGTATAACTCCATCTTTCCCACATGGCTAAACAACACAGGCAGTAAGACAGGAGACTTCTGTTCGTGTGCGAATTATGTTTCAAGAACTTTAATTTTAAAAGAGAGCCTCCAAATACACTTAAAATCCTGTTCAAGCCAAATTCTCAGCACAGCCTATGAGATTTTATCCAAATACATTAGTATATGCTTTGGTATCAACTTACTGCAATGTGCCAGTCCTTTGTTCTGTGCAAGGCTCACCTTCCCTTTGCTATTCCTGTACCAGACAAACCAGTAAGCTGACCTCTGAGATCAAGGAAAATCCCCTTTCCTCATTCAGGATTTGTCCCTTGAGCATCTAAACCACAGAAGCCTTATAAAATCTGAATTTTCTTTTCTGATGCAGTCTTTTATTTGTGTTTATTAAAACCCTTTATGCAAAAATTTATTGTTTAAATTAACAGCAATTCTTCCATATGGAAGGACAAAAAAGAAGAATGATAAGAATAAATCATTATTCCTATACAACATGTGCTATGACAAAGTGGTATAAATAGAAGGTAGATTGTAAATACTGTCTTAAAATATGAAGCAGAAATCATGAGAACAACACAGACTAAAAATAAATAAATAAATAATCAATGTGCACTGTACTGGTTGCTTGCAAAATGAGACAATTCATTCTGTGTAACTAACCTATCAGGAAACCACACTGTGGGGATTCTGATAGCTGTTATTGCAGTACACTATATTAAGAAAAGCGCGCTTTAATGAGATCCCCAGAGAGTATCCACAGACTTGGATCTTCCTCTCGAAAAGACCATTTTTACCCCATTTAACTGCCAATATGTTGCGTCTCTGATACACATTTGGGGAAAAAAAAAAAGGCAAAAAGCTATTAACGCAATTATCAGTTCCAATAATCATTGTGCTTCTCAGGATCAAAAGAAGACGTTATGCCATTTTCAATATAGAAGCTTCATCAGAAATAACATCTGTATATTAAAACTACTTGCAGCCAGAATAGCAGCAGCGTGAAGAATGCTTTTACACAGCTGAAAAAAAACCCACAACAAAACAACAGACACACCATAATAATCATACATAAAATCACATAGTGCTTATCAGAACAATCTGCAAGCCAACTTTTATTAATATTTTATTTTTCTATAAGTAAAGACCTAGTGTAGAGCTTGCCAGATACAATAAATGGCCCAGTTTAGCATTCGATTTTTCAAATAAGGACTGGAGAAAAACACCTTCAGCACCAAATTCAAAATGGCTGTATTTCAAACTGATTGCTTGCTGTAAAATAACAGCTGTAGAATAGCAGGGCAGAATATTTTTTTCAGAAGCTTAGTGGTAGGGTTAGAAGCTGTTCTATTTGCAGATTCTCTGTAAAAACATGTATAACCACATTTATGCGTTAAATCTGAGGAATCAATATTCTCAGGTTTCGAAAAGCTTTACCAGTGAAGCCTGTGGATTTTTCTCATTGTATTCTCTGCTTAAAAGAAGTGGTTTTGCTAAGAGATGCCTTAAGTTAGAGGGGCAAAAACTCAAAAATTGCTTTATTAATTGCACTCCACATGAAGTGCAAATAAATAAACAGGTCAAGACAGAAACCTTTATAAACCTTAAAGCCTCTCTGTAAATTTAGATGAATTCTTGCATTTCTTCTCCAACTGTACTATTAGACCTTATATAAGTACCAACTCTCTACATCACTAGTAGAATGGACTGAACATTACTAATATAGTGGACCAGGCTGTGATACCAGTATTGATTTGCAATAGTTTCGCAATTCAGCAAGTTAGCAGGTTAAAGAGGTAATGGGCTAAACTGCAGGGGTGTCAAACATTTTCACCACGGGCCACATCAGCCTCGCCATTGCCTTCAAAGGGCCAAATATAATTTTAGGACTGTATAAATGTGACTACTCCTACAATATCACTCGTCTTTTAAGGCAATGGCAAGGCTGACGTGGACCCCGGTGAAAATGAGTTTGACACCCAGGGCCAACGAGTTAATGGCACTACTTGGATCTTATGCAGTTAATGAATGCAAACCAACATGCTAGTATATGCTGAATTATTATTGTGCTGCTGCCATTTTACCTGGGCCAGCTTATATGACATCCTCTGCCACCATGGAAATGGGCTCCTGCCTGGACTATCTGAGACACACTAAAAGCGAAGTTAGAGGAAGCTAGCCTGAGGAAATAACCCGTGGACAGCCATCACCGAAGGCAGGTCTCCACAAGGAAGCAGCCTCTAGCATGTTTTAAGCACCCCTAATTGATTTTACAACACTAGGAAACTGAAAAAGAGTTCAAATACAATCTTTAAGTCCTAATATTTACACGGACAAGCATTTGTTTATCTGTCAGTTCTGTAATCTCAGAGCCTCTACAGAGCCTGGGACAGCCTCTTAAGTAGCTTTCTCCCGTTTTGATTAGCTGACTCCATTGCCAGCCCTATAAATATTCTTAACATTTGCACCCAATGGACCAAGTATTTTGTTGAGCAGACTAATTGGTTCACAACCCCTGCTAAATATCAGCCATATCATCCCTGACTGCCATAGGCTACTATCATCATTAGCCAAGTGACAATCTCCTAGAGAATTTTGGCTCTTTAATCTCCATTCTCCCCGAGGACATCAGACTTATTACGTGTTAAAGCTATCAGAGTTCATTCCCCTTCTTTCCCTACATTGTATTCTCAGCACAGAAGGAACAACCTTGCGAACACAGTGACACAAAGGAAACTCACATCCACATCTCGCTGAGGGGACCATAAGATGCTACAGACCTTGGGGCTAATGCAGCCAAGGATGAAGAACAGATATTGACTGCATACAAATTTCCACAATTCCACCAGTTTTCCAAGAGAAGTGTGAATTAACAGATGCCAACTGAAGCCCCTCACAGATGAAACCAGCTCTTGATCAGCATCATTCCTTTTACTGATGACACATTAACACCAAAATGCCATGGTTGGGTTAGTCCCAGAGGCTGCAGAAATACCTTGTGCCTGAGTACGCCTGCCCTGAGACCCAACAGCGATGGGGTGAGAAAAACTGGAGAGAGAAAAGCAGAGAAAGAGTCAAAAGCTAGGATATAGGTGAAAAGGAGAATTAAGGTGGGAAGAATGAAAAACAAACTCCAAGAAGACAGATAACGTCCTCAGAAAGCCAGAATCCTCTCAAAGGGTACCAGCTTCAAACAATGCAAATTTGACCTTTGTTATGACTGTGCCATAAATCTAGAGATCTAGGCAAGAAATTGAGGGTTTCTCTTTGCTTTATTTCATTGGAAAGAAACAGTTCTGCTTTTAAACTCAAGAAAAACTTGAAAATATTGGAGATCTGGAGAATTAAGATATTTTGACGTAAGAGATACACAGATCCCAGACACCAACAACTCATGGGATGACATTTAGAACTGTAGATGCGTCCTCCATTAATTTTCCTGAAACAGCCTAAAAAAGAAACAAACCCCATAATTAAGAAGAATTCTTCTCCTCATTGCACCTCTCCACAGGCAAAGGGGTGAAAAGCAATCATTTACCATTTTGGTACATAAAAGAAGTCCTTCATGTTCCTTTGGCAGTCATCAGCAGAAAGCATCCTCTGGATTGCCTGCTTTCAGACCAGACTCCTTGGCCTCTTAAAAATATCTTCCCCTGGCTGATCCTAGAGATTCAACTGGTCATTTAAAACAAGTAGGGCAAATGAGATTTAAACCACCAGCCACCATCCCAGCCTACCTGAAGGTAGCAGGCAAGAAACACAGTTTTGCCATGTTGGCCTTTATGAAGTTTACAGAGGAAAATAGTTATTAAAGAAGTCAAAGCAGCTCACTCATGGACACTGCCTCACGTGTCCAAATCTGTAACAAGGCAATAAACTGTGGGTTTCAGTACCAGAGCTACACCACAACAGCACCCTCCCAGCACAGCAAACTATCAGCATGCACAACACCTCTTTCTTTTAGTCATGCTGAGAAATCTCTGCAATTTGTAGCTTTGGAAAGCCTCCACATTCACATTTAATTTGAAATGATATCTTCCCTGTCAAAACATGCCTGGGGGCAAGTCATTTATGAAAAAAAAAAAAAAAAGGAAAAAAAATCTGTATCGTCTTGCCTGCTCTGAGTCATAACATCTGCTACAGCAAGTATCTCCAGTCAAATACAGGGAGATGTTCTTCTACAGAGAAGAGCCCCCAAATAAAGCAATACTCCCAAATAGAAAGAAACTGAATCATGTTTCCATAGCTGTGATAAAACTTAACTGTTAAATACTAGGAACCAACAAATACTAGTATGTGAGCTTTCCAGCACTTCTCATGTGCCTGCACAAGACAAAGATCTGAATTACATATGTCTGTATTTATACACAGAAGGTATATGTACACTTGTATATGTATACTCATGCAAACACACACACTCTAGGTGTATAACTTCAAGTTTCAAAATCCATGTTTCTGGAATAAATCTAAAAATTTCATACACTCCGCATTGAGCTGCCTCATTTTTGTTTGTTTACGTTTTGTTGCTGGTACTCCAATTATTTTCAGGGAGGATAAAATAGTATGAGATTCAAAAGCCCAAGGCAAAAGCTATTGCTCAGGGCACAAAATGGTTTAGAAATATATATATGTGCTCTACATATATATCCCAAATGATCCTTTTCCATGATCTGCCATGATGGTTAAACAATTCCAACATATACATTTAGTAAGCAACTTAACTAATTGTGTGTGTGTATATATATAGACCTATCTTACAGTGTATCATCTTACTACTTTATCCACTCAAACTACTCTCTCTTAAGAAATGGCCAGGAAATTCAATTCAAATGAAACTGTGAAAAACCTTGCAGGAGACAGTTACAGAATAATCTACCCAGGGAGACATTACTTTCCAATCCCTATATTTAGAAACAGCCTGTGATCTAACACATCAGACTTTCTCAGAGTCATAATAGATTTGTTTCATTTTATTTAATTGAAGTTAAATTCACCAAATAGCCCCTGGCCTTGGGAAGGCTGAAAAGGAATAGTGTTTCTATTGGATTGTTTTCTTTCTACAAAAAAGAAAAATCATTTCAATAGGAAGCATCTGCACAGCAGGCCAAAGTGGTCAAGATGCAATAGAGATGGGAGGTTGTGTACAGAATGTGTTAGAAAGAACTAAAAGTAAGTATGGTGCAAGATTAGCAATTTAGATGTGTTGCTAACATATTTCTACCTTTGACACTAAGTGTAACTGCATCCAAAGGGCATTGAAAAATTATAGAAATAGAAAGGACTATATGGGTCAAAAACAAGGAGAATCTTAAAGGCCCCTTTAAGAAAGGAATGAAAAGAATTATCAGTATTTCATGTACAGACGAAGTGTTTCAAGGAATGAACGTGACAGACATAAGTATTTATGAAAACAGGTGAAACAAGGTCAAATAGTCACTTCAATGATTACATTGGAATTGAGACAGCAAATTTAAAATGGGAAGGAAAAATCACAATAATTAACTTTGTGAACTCTCTGACACAAAAATGTTATTGATACAAAGTGCATAATGATTAGGAGAATTATTAGATGTTTAAAGTGCTAATAATAATACTTTCCCAAGCCAGAATAAGAATTTATAGGGGCTATTGATCTCTTGTTTCAGGATGGAAGCCAAGCTGTAAGTGCTTGGTAAGAAGAACAAAGAAAAAAAAAAAAAAAAAGAAAATCAGGGACACTTTGTTCTTTAATTGTGATAATGACAGTTCAGGGGAGGTGGGAGAAACGTTTAGAGTTGGTTTTTTTGGTGGTTTGTGTTGTTTTTTTTTTTCCCATGGTGTTGAGTCATCTAGTATTAGTTACTAGCAGAGATAGGATTCTAAGTTAATTGGATCTTTAATCGGATTGAATAGGGTAATTCCTACCTCTCTGCGATCCTAATGGATGTCACAATGTCATGAGTTAACTGCTGAAGTACTGCTCTGATTTGAGAACAGCTTCTAGGGAATCCTTAGGCAAAGAATTATTCAGATGCCCGTTGAGAAAGAAAATGATCATCAAGGTCAATATACTTCCAACAGTATTTTGGAATAATTACTGTCCAGTAATTCAATTATTACAGGTAGTGCAGATGTTCTTGCATGTTATTTTTTCCACAAGAAAACAGTTTATTACAATTTATCAGTCCTACTAGTTCCAAGGAGAACATAACCATAATAAACCCAGGTTCTAGTACAGTCCTGAAAATACCCACACTCTGGCCCAGAAGTCAGAAAACTGCTACTCCCTATTGCTGGCAAAGCAAAATGCTTATGGCCATACGAGACAGAAATAGTTGACCAATGCAGAGCTGCTGGTAATTGGATGTTCTAATTGGTGACAAAAAGTTTATGTTTCTGTTCAACAGTCCAAAGGAAACATATTGCCAATTTCCAATGAAAATATCCTGAAATAACTACTCTCTTCAAATCCGAAACCAATACAGAACATGTTGCTAAACAAAAGTAATAGCTTTTTGGTGGAATTGTAAATAATAACATATGTGAGTTATTTCTCTCCACACGACAATCACAGTAGTATTCTCTACTGTGAGCATAAGACAGTACTTTTGAAATTTTTTCTGGAAAAGTGATTTTCAGTCCTGGCTAAAGAGCTCCCACAATAGCAAAGTGACTTAAAGTCCTTGAGGCATCTTTTTCACTTCCATTATAACTGTAGATCCACAAGATAAAAAGAAAAAAAAAGACAAAAAAAACCCAACCAAACAACAAAACAGACCAAAAAAAAAAAAAAAAAAACAAAANNNAAAAAAAAAAAAAAGCAACCAAAACGTGCACACACACATACACAAAACAAACCACAACCACCACAACGCACAAACAGCAGCAAATTCATCTGGACCATGATCTTGACTGAACCATAGCAGTTCCCCACAGAAGAAACACAATGTTATATTTAAATTAACTATTACCTGGTTATTAGGCACTGTGAGTACTTGAAATATAGCACACTTCTTCTTTGAAAAAAGACACAGTCAATGACCTGGTGAAGCTATTCAAGAGGACAAACACACACATACAGAGTACTCATCAAAACCAGCCAAGATCACATAGGTTTCCCTGCTAGATTTCCCAAAAATTTGTTTTTAATGATATAAATATAGGGTTCATTATTTATCTCAAAACTTGTACGTATACCACTGATGTCACTAAAGTGAAGGGCACAAGAGAACACAGTGGCAGCTCATTGCTGAAAAGGTAAGCTGTGTCATAGCCTGGACGATACCTGGCACACCCTTTGTTCCTGGGGATGGTGGCAGGGCTCTCTTGGTGGGACACAGCCCTCGACTCCATCACGTCTAAACAAAGCTGATTGCACTGTTTTCTCTCATGGCAGCAGAACAGCGAGGCAATGGTGCCAAAAGCCCAAACCACAAAAAGGATGTTTCTTCATCATCATTAACAAAGCATAGAATCCAAAATTGCTGTTTTGACTACGAAACAAATGACTCTAGCTCTGCCAACACTCAAGGTGTTTCCAATGCCAAAACTCACTTTGCTGAGACATATGTTCTCATATTTAGAAACAGAAGGTCCTTCTCCAGATGAAATTACTTTCTTTGCCCTTCTGGTGCTTCTATTTCTCCTTTTTGTGCTTTCCATGTATGTTCCTACTTTTTCTTATCTTTGTCCTTTGATTGCCCTTTCAACACTCACAGATTTTAAGGCCTTTGCACCCTTTTGTACGTCACAGGGTGCTGTACTTCTCCTTATCGCCTGGAAATCACATCCAGTAACTTGTGTTTGACTGATCATATCACACAAGGTATCCAGTCTCTATTTGAACACACCGTAGTTCATTCCAGTGGTTAATCACAGATAAAAAATTGTGTTTAATGTCTAATTTAAAATTGTCTGGCTCCAGCTTCCAGCTATTGGTTCTTATTTTTCTTTTCTCTTCTTGATTAAAAAGCTGGATATGCTTTCCCCATGAAAATACTTGTCCTTGTAATCAACTCCCCTCTCAATCCTCTTTCTGATGAGCTAAGCAGATTGAGCTCTCTAAATCTCTCACTGCAGGGAATTTTCTCCTCTCTTCAAATCAATATTGTGGTTATTTTCTTGACTCTTCAGTTTTGTAAACTTTTTTTCAGCTGTTGACGCTGAAACTAGCCACAACTTTCCAGCATTCTCATGCACTCAGATAAAGACCTTGTGTCAAAGGATCCCACTAGTCCTTTAGCCATAGGATACCATTGGGAAGTCATCTTCCTTTCTTTGTCTGCTCTGACCCCTCCAAACCTTTTCATGGTGACTTTTCTCAAGGATACCCTCTGCCGTTGCACTGGTTAAGGCACAGACTGTTGTGGAGACAGAAAAGAGGCAATATCTTGCCATCTGGTGAGTCTGCTCCGTATATCTTACTATTTCCACACTACAGATATTGCTTACGCATAACTTTGGCAGCAGTCATGTGATTCTTGTGTCCAGACTACTGATACAGATGTTAAACAGTTTCAGGACTAGTTCTTATTCTTATATGACTGCACTAAACCCACACATTTTTCAATGAAGAATCCCCAGGGAGAAATACCAGTTCAGCTCGGCTACCTAAATTTCAATCCATTGAACAAGACTGCTAGTAATACTGCATACTTTGTTGGGGATTTTTTTTTTGTTTTTAACTGAAATTTCACAAGATACCAAACCTAACACCTAGAATACTCTGTCACAATATTTAGTTACCCATATCCATCAAACCCATCACCCCATCAGGAACAGGCTCCCTTTTTAGGAAGCCATGGTGACTGGCCCTAATTATCTCTGTATTCTTTAACTCTGTATTAATTCAGTCCTCTATCAACTTATCCATTATTTTTCTGGGCTTGGTGCCAAACTCTCCAACCATCCCTTACCTCTTTCTGCTTTCTCCCTTTGCACACAGGTTCCTCTGGTATTCCCGCAGCACACCAAGATACATGGGATAATGGAGCCAAAAATACTCTGTCATCCTTGTATGATACATCACCATCTTTTCCAAAGATACTAAAAAAGACTTTTTCCAATAGACATTTTATCCCTTTGATCAGTCTTGCCTTTCCCTCCCACCACCGCTTCTGTCCATCCACCTCAGCTAATCAGTTGCGCAGGCACAGGGATGTTAACTCTAGAACAATATAGGCCACAAAGGCTATCACCACAGCCTGCTCGTGAAAGCTGTTTCAGAGACTTCAGTATTACATTTTAGCTGTTAAATTTGATTTTCAGGAGAACTCAGCTTTGGCCCATCTGTATGATATTAACCTAGCTGGAAGTTTTTTTTCCAGAGTTGCCTGTTCTATCATGCCACAGCATCCTTTCAAGTCCCTATTCAAGAAGCACATTTAGCATCACACATTAATCGAACTTTCAAGCATCAGCCCAGCTCTTGATGATCCTAAGTGGACTGGACACCGTCTCCTCTCAAAGGTGCACTGCAAATTGCCGGATTAGCACCACACAACCCTAAGGCAGTCAAGCGTTTGGAATATAAACTGTCTTACATTATTTACCTGCAGTGAAGTTACAGTTCAATTACTGAAGTAACACCTCATTCAGGCAGAGGAAAAGAAAAAAAAAAAAAAAAGTATGCAAATTAGTGAATTTAAATTCACTTAATTTAAGGGCCTAAATTTTTAAGGGCACATTCCCTCCCTGAAAACATTCGGATTTGGGGATTATAAAATACATAAAACTATAAATGGCTAAATGGATCATCATTGCCTGAGCTTCAAAAGTTTGCATACATTACTCTTTTCAGTGAGTGCATTATATAATTAACACTGCAAATATAAGTACTCCAGGCCTATACCCTATCCTATATGAGGATAAAAAGTTTGGCCTAACCACCACCCATTAGAAGGAGATTTGTGCACAGACAAGCTTAACATACATTTTGGAGAAAGACAGTGGAAGAGGTTTATATAGAGAACGCCACTTATCTGCTGAATAGAAAGATTATTCCTTTTTTTTTTTTTTTTTTTTTTTTTTTTTTTTTTATTTTTTTTTTTTTTTTTTTTTTTTTTTTTTTGGTGATACACATGATAAGATTTGTGAATAGCCCTTGACGTCTGCTGCCTATTGGGTTTTTTGTGGGTATTTTGTTGTTTATTTTGTTGTGGTTTTGCTTTGGTTTTGTTTTGGTGTTTTTTTTTTTTTTTAAATAAACACTGAGGCATATTTCTTATGCACCAAAGATGAATTTTTTGTCTTGTTAGGCAGTTGGAATGATGTGAGGTTTCACTGCACAGTGATGTCTGACAGGAGGAACGGCTGACAGTGAAAATTTGCTGTGCTGGCAGGATAATTAGGTGCAATGCTCTGAAAGGCAGGATCCTGCACACGTGGAAGAAATAAGAATCTCCCATTTAGGGACTGCCTAACCAGACTAGCTGTACTACTTTTTGGTACCACCACACTGACTACACTTCACCTTCCATAAATCTATGTGCCATAATATAGCTCAATCAGCTCTCAATTTTCAGCAGTTCCCTGGGATGTAACATAAAGCTGAAAAGGTGAGCCCAAGTGTTTCCCAGCAGGCAGGCACTGTCTGGGCAGGTATTATTAGCCCAAAAGTACTTGCCAGCAGTGTGGGCAAAATCACCGGTTGAGCGCTGCACAGACACAGATGGCTCAGATGCTGCAATTCAACACGGTAATCAGAGATAATAAAAATCCCAGAATTAGATGAAAGCATAAGTCAAACCTTGTACAGTCAATAACAGAAAGGTGCATTTGTCATGCAGGTAGCAAACTCCAAACAATTACTGTGGATTTCAGTGGTAACCCTGTAAATTCAATGAAGCAGGTATACCTGAGCTTTGTACAGCTGGGACAGTCCTTTAATCACTGCTACTCTAGCTTACAGTGCATCTGTAATTTGTATGACTCAGAAATCAGGAATATTCATTACTGTTTCCTGGTTATTTGTTTCCAGTCAAAATATGAGACAAGAATATGCCACTTCATAGGAGACACTATTATAAAAGCTCCTAATATGCCTGTTTGCAGCGAGCCTGAGCGTGCAGCCTGCTACAGCGTGTTTACCAATGGACACAGAGAGCCCGTGAGGATGTCAGACATGATTCTTCGGAAGCCCAGGTGGTGTAAATCAGTGTAACTCAATCATCCCCAGCTGAACCACAGTAATTTGTATCAGTCAAGGACCTGAGCCATTATGCCTATTTCTCAAACTGGTTAGGTTGTAAATTAGATTTTCATCACTCATGGGACAAAAACCCGACCCTGCTGAGGTCAGTGGGAGTTTGACCATCTATTTCAGTGGCACCATGACTTCACCAATGGTTTTCATGTGCAATATTAATCCTGAAAGTCACCATAGTGTATCTGGTTTATTATTTTCCTAAAAATATATTAAATAAAATCTTCCATTAGTACTTGCAGACGCTAGTAGTTCAGTTCTGTGTTATTTTCTTCTGCTCAAATGTAACAAAAGGAATAATTATCTCAGAAGATTTTGGATTTTAATTACCAAAATAGCTACAGTTTAGACTGATGCTTCAGCAGCACATACAAAATAAGCACTGAATAGTTTATTCAGCTGTAAAACTGTCTCATGATCAAGAAGACCAGCTGGGACCTCCTCTGACTCATATCAGGTCAAAATAGAAATCCTCTAAAACCTATTCCCTACAATGAAATTCTACTTGAACAAAGTCATTGGTGGAGCAATATGGAAGAATAACCATGAAAAATAAAGTACAGCACCCTTATCCAGTAAAATACCTTAGCAGTAGCCCCAGTTTTTCCTAGTAAGTTCACTCAAATCAGCAAACATATTGTGGTTTGGAGTGTTTTGCCTATGAAGAAGTAAACCCAACAAAATTAGGTGAAGAGGCATGGGTGCAAAGACGCACACAGACCTGTATCCACCACGAATGATCCTGATGTGACAGTCAGACCACACTGGTCCATGAGATCGCTCTTGGGAAAAAAATGTAAATGTTTCAAAACCTGCAGGCAATCTTTTGTTATTAACAATTCTCCGATTTCAGGTTTGTGTTTGTTTTTTTTTTTTTTAAAAAAAAGGTGTATTTTGTATTTAAAAAAAAAAAAAAAGCACCATTGAGTCAAAAGCACCGCTATGCTATTTCTAACAGAAAAAAGTCTGCAAGTCTGCCCTGGAATAATCATTTTACTTTTTCTACAAGCAGAGCGATCTTTCATCAAGACTAATTTTATATCAAGCACTGAAGATCCAGCGATGGCACCAGCCATTTTTTATCGAAACACTGTTCCAGGTTTTCACCAGTTTTAATACTGTAATACACACAGTGTAACTAGAAAATGCATTTTTCAGATATACGTTAAAGCGCTGGGAATACACCCCTTAAAGGCAGTCCTCTCTTCCTTTCAAGTGCCACACAAGCACAGCAGGCAGCATTCAAAGCCACCTCTTCTGTGTCAGCCAGCAGGAAAGGCTGACAGAGAATTGGCTGTGTCACACTCGAAAAGTCAACAAAGGAGGCACAGACTGAAAGGTGGATGGGCCCAATTCTGCAATTTCTTTTTCCCTACTCCTCTTAGGAGATTACTGCCTAACCAATTAATTTCAGCTGGGAGGCTGTCCTGAATAGTGACTGCCAACCTTTCACAGTCATCTCTAGGGTGTCCTAAAAAACGGAGACACTTGAAATTAGATTTTTAAAAGCACCGAAGTCATCTGACTAAGCTACATGGAAAGGGAGGCCTTTGGCTCAATGAAATTTTTAGATACACTTATTTGGAACTGGAGTCCTGTGCTTTCACTACTTGGCTTGTTCATAGTTAAACTTTCTATTCATGAGGGCATTGAGACTTCCCAGCACTACAGATCCCCTTCACATTGATTCATCCCACCTTTATCCTTACAGCCCAGTCCACCTCTAAAAAAAGACCAGCAGCCACAAGCAGGTGTGAATGCACAACCCACATGCTGCTATCCATGCACCAGCAAAGAGGAGGAGGAGGCAGCAGCATCACTGGGCAGGCGAGAGCAGCATCAGTGGGGTCCAGGCTGGAGACCAAGCGCATCTGCAGAGCGATGCGAAAGTTTCAGGCACATCTTGGTGTTGAGCCACCTGCTGCATGGGCAAAAATGTCCATGGCAAATACACAAGGTTCACCCTTCCCTACCTTCTTGATTGCAAATATGGGGAGGATGAAATGGGGACACCACGAGAAGCTCCGTTCCTTTGCCAAAACAAAAGTGGTTGTTTGGAGGTTACCTGTCGGGATCTTGAAGTGGAGCTGTCCCTGAGGCAGCTCAGCCTGGCTGACAGACTGGCTGTTATAGCCAGACCAAGAACTACCTGTTAAAGACATCCTCAAAAGCTGCACTCTGACAGAAACAACCCTGCCCAGACTTGGCCATTGGCTCCTTCACCCCTAGCTGCTCAGGCCTGGATCCAGACATCTCTATTTCTTCCATGTGGGAGAACAGGAGTAAAGACAAAGATGAATCCGAGCAGGCTCATACCTGTCCTCTCCAGTCTCTTCTTCATCCTCCCTAAGCCAAGTCAGATCTCCACCACACCTCTAATTCCATCTTCTTGCTGACTCAACAAAAGGCGACAAATACCTGAAAAGTGAAATTACCAATTTTCTTGCTAAATGGAGAAAAAAGAGGGCTAGTGATAGTCAAAAGAAATTATGAACATTAAAAAGCCCTAATGAAGAAGTCAACATAAATCTTGCCCTTGTTACGTGGAGCAGGATCTGCAACTGGAGGTCACACTCAAAACAACTAACACTAGTTCAGCTGTAACAATAAACACTAATTTTAATGATAAACTCTTTTCGATCTGCATTTTGTGGAGTTTTATACATTCAGGTGTAATGAAGGAAGAAGGAAACATCTGCTAGGGAACACTGCAACCTTAGAAAATAACACATCACAACGGCCATCACAGCTCCACACTGTGCATTCCTTAAGGGGTGCCTGGACACACTGGGATGAGAAACCAAAGGCAACAAATATTATTGTGTACCTTCATCTATTTATAATGCAGAGGCAGTCATTACAATGGCAAGCACTAATCAGCATATGAGTATGTAAATGCACTTATATAAATCAATGCATAAAACAGATACAGGGAGAGTAGCTGAAAAAAAAAAAAAACAAAAACAAAACCACAAACAACAACCTTGAGTTTTGGGCATTGACCTTGTTACATAGAAACAACAAAAAACAACAACAAAATCAAGCAAGCTCATATGTACCTAAATCTTTACCTAAGTCTGTCTAAGCCAGGAAAGGCAACTACAAGTACACAGATTATGAACTATAATAATCTTAGCCTAGGAATTCTGACAATGAGTTGAGATTTGGTTCACTGTGGCCCAAATACAGCAGCAGTTCTTACAAGCACTGCTACAACATCTCCTTCTACTCTAATATACCAGTAAATCATGCAATACCCAAGTTCTCTATCTAGGAAAGAAGAAAAATACCTGGATTACTTCTTCTCACCAAGGGAGAGGAAGAAATCTTCCAGAATGCCAACTACTATCTAAGTAAAATAAATGCCATGACAGTCTGCAGTTCTCCTAGTCCTAGTATACTTTTTCTTGGCTACAATTTTAGAAGGAAAAGGGTACATCTATATTAGCAAGTAGCAGAGTTCAAAAGGAGTAGATAAGCAGAGCAAAATGGTGCCAAGAACCCCAAATCCACCCACACACACTGCAAAGGCTTCGCTTCAACTCTAGTCAGGAGGCCATAGATGAAAAGCCCATTAGCAGCTGAAGTGCATAAAGTAAAACTCTTGAAACAGATAATCTGGCTTCAGTTTTTTTGAAATGAATCCGGTTTGTGTGATTTCCCTGTAACGCAAACCAAAGCACAGTAAGTGGAGATGGGATGACAGCACGATTCCCTTCCAAGGTGCACTCCAGAACTAAGATACCAGGATAAATGAACCCGAAGGTAAAGAGTTCACAAGCTGGTTAAAACCGATATTGGTACTTTAGGTATATATATTCACACTAACATTTATCTTCCTTCTGCTCTTTGAGTACTAAATCTGCTATTTCCTTACACAAAATAGATCTGTTAAGAAACCGGTTTCATCTGCTAGAACATAGGCTATAGGATGTGGCAGACTCGCCCGATGTAACTTGGACAACGATCAAACCCCATGTTCCATTTAATTTACTCATAATGGAGCATGGGGTAAATCCACAAGACTTTGTAGGATCTCACATCTCAAGACAGCATGAGGGGAACTGTTCAAAAAGCATTTGGTAGATTACTGTCTTTGTTAAGACTGCCTTGTCCCACTCAATGATTTTGGTTTTTGAAGAGAAGTCTAACTGAGAAAGGACAATTGAAACTTGTTATAAAACACTGAGCACATCACCACCAGAATATGGTTTTCAAGTAAGATTCCTGCTTTTTTTCACACCCATGCTGTTCCCTGGACTCTGTATTGAGGCATTATTTTTAATTAAGTTAAGGTGGTCGTAAGGTGGGCTTTGTGCTAGGAAAAAAAAAAAAAGAAAAAGAAAAAATCTTTAACAAAATGGAATTTCTACTTTACTGGGCAAATATACCAAAAGAAATTGTGGCATCTTGTTGGGTTGCTAGGCAACCAAGAGCTCCAGTGTCACTTGTTTGTGATCAATTCAAGTCATTCATCAGGCTCTGAAGCACCAGCTCAGGAATTCCAACAAATCTGTGCTTTGGGAAAGCCAGGAGGACTTCCTGCCACACAGTAACACTTTCTTTCCTCCAAGATAAACTTTGTAGATGTTCCTTTGATCTGTGTGATATGTTAATTCATTATTCTTAACATATTGCTAATGGGAAAAGCTATAATTAACTAACTACTGCATTGTAGTGCATGAAAGATAAACTGAACTAATTAGTAGTGTTTAAAGTAGTCCCTGTCCTCTCCCACTGGGGAAAGGAGTGGATCCTTCCTTATCACAGAAGCAACTGTCCACAACATTTTTTCATGTCATGTATAGCTACGTTTTTTTCATTTTTCCATTCAAACATAGGTGATGAAGCACATTTTTATTGGCAAACAAGATGGCTACAATCCAAGCCAATCAAGGTACACACATGTTGTGAATACTATAATCTTTCATTTAAATGAAGGCTTATCTGCTGGGTTTCTTGGGATAAAGAAGTAAACTGTTATATTTTCACTCATTAAGTTTAATTACTGAAGTAACATATACTAAATGCCCACAATAATTACATTCACTCACACTGTGAGTTAAATGGAATCGAAGTGTGTATACTTGAAGTACAGTCTATTTCAGCCTCATATTCATAATTCATTTTATTCCTATTTTGATAAAAATAAATCATAAATTGCAAGAGTTTAGAGAACAAACCGCTTTAAAAGCTGTGTGTTGCACATGGCAAAACTCATACAACTGCTGGACTGCTGACAGTCTGGGGGTTTTTTGTTTGTTTGGGGTTTTGTTTGTTTGGGGTTTTGTTTGTTTAACTAAAGATACTTAACGATACTTTCATGTATATTGTGCAATATTCCTGAAAGAACTCTATTACCTCCTGCAAGCTTTGGTATCTTATCTTTTGCGTCTTATTTTAATGTAACATAGTCTGGTCTTGTAGTTCTTCTGTAAGCCAGACTCCACTCATAGCAGATGCTCGACCTAAGTAAGGACCACAGGAACTGGCTAACAAGAATTTTATAATTTTTAATGACCCGTTGGAAGAGGTGGCTTTTGGTTTGGTTTTATTTTTTTCTAAAGATAAAGAAAATTCATTACTTTTAAGCAACAGAAAAGTGTTAACACAGCAGTAGTCATGCACTTAAATAGTTCACATCAGTAAAAGCCAAGCAGAGGATCACTGGAAACAATGGGCAAAGGATCATGTGCACAGCTCCAACAAGGCAACGTTGCATGTGTTCACAAATGCGCAAAAATTACATATTCATTTTAACACGCAGGTTTTTCCCCATCTCCTTTCCTCAGACCTATAACCAAACTCATAATATTTACTACTTATTGCTTACGGAATGGTATTTGGGAAAACTACATAACACCTATTTAACTTGGTCACATCAAATGAACCCTTGACAACCTAACACAAATGCTACTTGTCAAGTCTCTGGTGAAATTCTTCCAAAGGTGTTTCAAGCAAAAGTATTGCTTGGTAGTGCTGAGAATTAATTTACTTGCTTTATATCTGTTGAGCTGTGGCTGAATAGCTGTATGTTATCCAATGTATCATAGCTTAGCTCCTTTCTACCCCAAAATAAGATGCAGAGTAACATTAGCCATACAAGTGATACATTAAAAGTCTATTCACATTTACTGTGTCCCCACTGTTAGAAAAATGAATTTCCTTGCATTATGAAAATCTAAACCTAGTTGAGGCCACTGATGGTCTGATCATGCAACACAAATTAATAACACACAGCACAGGACACTAAGGTTTAAAGATTCTTACAGCTCTCCTGGAGTGCGATACAATCACATCACTTCCCCAGAGGATAGGAAAAAAATAATTTAGGTATTGCAGGAAAAAAAATACAAAATACTCTCCGAAATCATTAAGAAGGAAAGAAGAAACAAGTGTTTGCCACTGACGCCTGACATCCGGGCTTGCAAACTTGAACCCACCTAAAACATCATGAGCCTGAGCGTGCCATCCCCCAGCCAAGACCCCTGCGAGGATGTCTTTGCCTCCCCGGACCCCCTTCCACGCCCGCCGCCCTCACCCGCTGCCGCCCCCGGACACTCCGGGATCCGCACCTCCCTGCAAACTTTCCCCGGGCAGCGGCTCCTCTGCTCACCGCGCCGGGACCCGCTCCCGAACCCGGGGGACCCCGGACCCCCCGAGGTGGGGGGGCCGGGACCTGCTCCCCGGGGACTCCCGGGGCTTCGCCCGGCGCTGCGCCCCGAGCCGCGGGCACCTGCTCGCCCCTTCGCGGGGCTGAGCCCAGCTCCGTTTCCTCATTGCTTTGCAGGGCGAAGCCCGGCGCTTGCGGTGCGGGACCAGGTGCAGCACAGGGAGAAGGAAAAAGATATTTTTAAAATAAATAAATAAATAAATAAAATAAAAGAGCTTTCGGTAGAAAGGGAGGGCGAGAGGAGGCGGCAGCCGGGTCAGCCCCGCGGCTGGATACCCGCGGTCCCAGCGCTCTGCACCACCCGGCAGCCCCGAAGGTGGACGGGACTGGTCGTGGACCCCCCCGCTCCTCGCGGCGTTACCTTGAGACCAGTGCAGCCAGAGCCGGCAGTTCCCAGGGGGGCGGCGAGGAGGCGGCTGGACGTGCGGATCGCGGTAGCGGCGCCTCCTCAGAACCGTCCCGGTTCTCCAAATTAATCGCTCCACCCCCAAGGAAAAA